>JAVSBS010013776.1:66709-101285 GCA_033124195.1 Coracias cyanogaster | reverse complement strand
CCCCGCCGCCCCTCTCCGCTCCACTCCTCTCCTCTCCTCGCCTCTCCGCGGGGTGGTCTAGGGGTCATGCTATGCTCCACTAGTGCTTCACAATGTCACATCACAGGACTGGAAGGACTTGCATTTTTGTGCTGCCATTGCCTTTTCATTTGAAAGAATTATTCCTATCACTGATGTATTCCAACTGATATATTTTAGAGAGCAATTACACACATTCACCCTTGATTTTCTATTCTTCTTGTGTAGAATAACTTTTCCTGTCACTTGATCTCCCTGGTTACCTTAATTTAATGCTGCTTCAATTTCATTTACATTTCATTTTCATTTTACATTGTATTGCAAACAACTGATTCATCTTATGATCACATCTGCCTTTCTTATGGATACACCATATTTGTAGCTTGACATCACCCTCAATAACACACCTAAGTCTTTCTTCTCAGTTGTTTCATACCAGCAAACTCCTGTGCTATAGATCCTTCTTTTAGGCATTAAGTGTATGACCTTGTACTTTTAATTCCATTTCTACTGCTCCAGACTTCAAGGTCATCCAGTTTTTTCCAAATGATATTGCAGTCCTTCTTTCTTGGCAGCTCCTTTCTGTGTTGCTTTGGCAGCATATTTCATTAACACATGACAAACTGTAGCAAGTCATTCAGTTCATTCCTGAAAGTGCTGCCATAAGATCCAATACTTTCCACTGGATGAACTCCACTAATAACCTCCCTTCAGAGCAGTCATGCCCTTTCTGTGCTTGTTCTCCTGTGCTTTTAGTCTGCTGTCACTTGCAGCAATCTCCACAAGCAATGCAGTAGGAAATGTTATACTTGAGGCCATAAGGAATAGGTCTTCTGCATTTTATTATTCCAGAGATCAGTTATCTCGTACCCCAAAAGTCATGTCAACCCTACTGAATGCACTTCAGGTTTTATTGCCCTTTCCACTTGTCACAGTGCATTTAGTTGCTTTGGCTTCATCATTTTCCAGATCCAGGTGCTAGTTTCTCCAGGATTACAGAAGGAACATATGTGCCATCTATATTTCATACATTATCCTCTTACACACTGGTTTTGGGCAACTACTCTTTCCAGCTACTGTTGTTAGCCATCACAAATTTACTCCAATTTTCAAGTTCACCATCTTTATTTAAAGCTCAGGTTTTGGGCCTTGTCTAAAATACTCTTCATTTTAACCTTCTCTATTCTGCTCATTAGCCTTGCTTTTCAGTCCTACTCTCTCTACATATGATAGAAAAACTTTCTTAATTACTTTCCAAATCCTTTCCTTTCTAGTTTCTGTGCCTATACCTCCTGAACTCTTAATCAGAGATGACTAATTCATCTTTCTGATTCCCTTCAGACTCTGTGCTTGCTTTAATACTCATTTCTTGTGGAAATACTAATTTTTGGGCTAGCATTTTATTCAGCTAGATGCAGTTCTTCTGTGTAAATCTTTTTTTATTATTTGAAATACAGGCTGCATACAGTTATTGCAACCTATGACAAAACATCTTCATATGCCTAGAGTAATTTTCATTTTACTTCATTTTGTAAAAGCCCTTCCCTTCTCCCCCTTTTTTTTTAGGCTTTAACTCCTGTTCACACCAATTTTGACTGTTTTTTTAGAATAACACTGACATACAAATACAAAAAACATCAGTTAAAGGTGGCTTAACTGAATTGATCAGCTGACCACTTATAAATAAAGGAGGTAGATCTGATTTTATAGGAGGTAAAGAGTGTTGCCATACAGCATGCAGATTTCAGCACACAGTCCTTTGCTAGAGAGACGTAACTGCACATATTTTGGCAAACACTGCTATTGTTGCTTATTAAAATGATCCAATCCTAAAATCAGACTTTCTTTGCAAATTGTTGCCTGTTTCTGTTGGATTTTTGCATGGCTCCTTTCTTAGTGTCATACTTTTCCTCATCCTGCGGAAAGCATATTAAGAATGAAGTCATTTTGGCCTTCACACTCATATAGGGTCTGGTAACCACCTTCAGTGGCCAGCGTGAGAGGAGACAGAGCCCTCCTTGGCACAGTGAGATGGCATCCGAGCTGGCAGCATTCGCATCCCAAGGCCATTCTCCCAGAGCTGGGTGGGCATGCAGGGGCTGAGTGGGTCTGAGTAGGGGCATGAGGTGACAGTTTACATGGGCAGTGGGATCATGCACCCCATGAGGAACATACTTCTCAGCAGCAGTGGGGACACCTGGATCAGGCCTCCGCTGGCAAATGGCTTTGCTGGTGTCAGCACTTTGGAAGGGCTGGTTGCCTCACTGTGAACACAGGACACTTTGGGACAGAACAGGAACTCCTCTTCCTCTGTGGGATACTGCAGCAGCTTTACTGGTGGTTTTCCTTGTTGGCTGGCCTTTGCAATACCCAGGTATACCTCTGCAGGGACAGACTGCTCCTTCCTGCTGCCCCAGCAGCAGGAAAATGTGCAGCATCTCCATGGGCTGCCCCACTGTGGTGTTCATGTCTGGCAAGGCTCTTCGCTTTCCACTTCAGCCCCTGTGCTGGGGAGAAAAGGAAGGAGCTAGGTGCACACAGCTTCCACCAGCCTGCCCCAATACGATGGATGGTGGAGTCTCCTGCAAGCCTTGGGCTACAGTGGCTTGAGAGGTTGCTTTTGTCCTTATTACACATCACTACGTTTTAGTCCATAATTTATTCTGTGTATAGTAGGGAGAAAGAATAAATATCGGCAGGCAGCCATGTTATATATCACACCTCAAGGATGGGATTTCTATAAGTAAAGAGCCCCACAATGGACTTGATTTCTGCATATTTGCTCAGATAATGTATGCACTTTTTTTTTTTTAAATCCTCTAGCATATGGTACCTTTTAATTTACTTCAGGTCATGCAGAGGACAATGTACTTTGAAATACAGGCTGAGAAATACAAAAATAAAGTGACCAACTCAGAATAGCAAAACTGCAAAATCTGAAGGTAGCAGAAGAGTTTTTACTGAAAGCAGCAGGATGCTCCTTCAGCTTCTGCTGTGTGGCGTGTAAAGGCATAAAAATGAGGAGGTGTACCTGAAGGATGGTGCAGACCCAAGCCATGGCGTGGTGTAACAAAGTGCATATTGGAACCAGCCCCATGAGCACAATTTTTCCCCCTTCAGGCAGAAAAAGGCTGTAGAAGGAAAGAGAGACCGGGTTAAACTCCAGCCCCGCTGAAGTGGATGGATGAAAATTTTACCACTGATCATGCGATACAGGTGTCTCCCCTACAGACCCACTGCGAGTTTTGTAACAATATTGTAATGTGTGCTGAGGAACATGGTAATGTGATGGGGAAAATTCAGTGCTTGGATAAATTAGCGTTTGATATTACATCTGTTCACATGTTTTCCACTAAAGCTATATTGAGTTATTTCTCCCTCAAGGACAGAGAAGCCTGGAAAAGCCTCTGTGAGGCGAAGGAGTAGAAGGAGCTCCTTTTCTGCCGGTTTAGCTGTATCATACTCTGAGGAGGTCCTAACCCCATGTGAGGGCTTGTGTTTTTTCTTCAAAGACTCTCTACAGACAAGCACAGCTGATGGGGCTTGCCCTTAGTCTGCACTTTTGTTTTCTAACATAACCTCCTCGGAAAATATGATATTATAGTATTGGCCAGTCAGTCAGTCTGTTGCTCTTGGTTGGCCACTCCTGTAGTAACATGATGATACTGGAGGGGTTTTTTGCTAGTTTTCCATCAGCTCTGAAAGAGATCACACTAAAAATGTTGGCTTCTTCCTGAACCTTTGGGCCCCTTTGGTATCTCCTCTCTGCTGGGCCAGTTCATCACACTTCCCAGGCAGTTCTCAGCATCCTCTGCAGAGCTGCATCCCTGGTTTATTGACAGGCTTTTCTGCTGCAGACGGCACTGAATATCTGACTTCCTTATACATGTAAATAGAATAATTTCACAATAACCCTGTCAGATAAGGCAGAATTATCACTCTTACTTACACTAAAAACGTGGGAACTTTTCCACTGCCCACAAGCATGCAGTTGCCAAAGACTAACTGATTTTCCTAGCATACATTGTGTTCTTGTCCAGAGGAGATAAATAGTTTCTGAGCAGGGTGGAGATGTCTCCTCTGACACAGGGTGTGGCAAAGGGATGATGGGGAGAAGTGTACTCAGTGAATTTGGTGATTGACTGGAAGGGACATTCCCCTGTCCAACCTTTGGCAAGCAAGTGTAGGGTTACTTTAATAAATTACAAGGATTTTTTATTTTAATTAAAAGAAGGAAGGGATGTGTTCAGTTTGTAAACACACATGCAAACACATTTGGTAACTAAGCAGTTTGGCCAGTGTTCTGCTTGTAAAGGCTGGAGTCTGCTGTTAGGCTTTGGAAGAATAGCATATAGCAGTACCCTGAATATTTGTCATGAAGTGATTTCATCTTCTGTGTTAATGCAGTCTGCCCTGTGCCAAGACTGATATTTTTAAAAGTCAGATGTGACAAAGGAAAAAGTTAATTATTTGGAGAAAGAATAACATGCTGATTAGCTTCGCTATTTAGAAATATATGAATATGCATTTAGATCATGTTGGATTTAATATCTAAAGACTTGAATGCAACTCCTCACGAATTTCAACTCCTAAGAATGTAAAAAATGCTTTTGCTTTTAAAGAAAATAAACATTTTCTGTGCTTTTATGACGAATAGCTTTTAATATTAAAATTGAAAGATAAAAATAACTTTGAAATAGCTTAAGGGGGTTGATACTGTGTGTTTACATATTACATTCTTTTTTAGTTTAGACACTGAAAATAGATGAGGTAGTTGCTAAGTTTGTTTCTAGAAAATGTTGGCTTCATATTCCTATTAACATTGCTAAAGCTTTGGCTAGCTATGTCTAAAACAAACCTGCCATCATGAGATACAGAAATGAAGGGAAACCATCACAGTTTAAGATATGACATTTCCTCATAGATATAGAGTGAGAACTGAGGAAGATATCCTGCAAGATACAACCAGAGGAAGAAATCCAGAAATGAGAGAACCAGCTCACCTTCTCTGAGAGATTGCCATCCTGTTCCAACAGATGGATCTCAAACAAGCCCAAGAGCACATCCACAATTAATTAACCAAGGCACGGTGTAGATTTGATAATGACATGGATAAAGGGGTCTGTGTGGTTGCAGAATCAGTCCCCTCACTTGTGACTGAAAGCATATATGGTAGGAGGGTCTGCAAAGATGAATCTCATTGGCCACCATCTCAGAGACTGGGATACCAGCTTCTAGGGTGATATGTGGTGTGGGAAAAGAGAAGGGCTTTGCACTAGCAAGAAGCTGAGATGTTAAAGTGCAGCAACTCCATAATCCAGCTTCAAGACAACATCACACACATGACGGATTTGCATAAGAAGAGGCATGTTGAAGTGTCATGTTGAAGAAACACTTCTGAATTGCTGATACCTTCTTGTAGGCTGTAGCAACAAGGTAACAACATGAGAAACAGCGGAAATAAGAAACACTCTGCTTCTAGGGTCAGGAGGGTCCTGACACTCCTTTTCCCAGTGCCAGTGAGGAAGTACTGGGAGCTCTTTGTAACCTTGACTGGGGAACCCTTGGGAAGCACCACCTAACAGCACCACCAGTCCACAACTGCATCTGTCAACCATGGCGTGACAAACCACACTTTAACATAATGGAAGTAACTTCCTTCAGTTCAAGGTAACTAAAAGACTGTGATATACAGGTTTGAAGACTTGCTAATCTAAGAAATATACACAAAAATCCAGCAAGATAGCTGTTTGTATTGTTTTTTCTTAACACAATACTTTTACATCGACATTGTACTTCTTTTACCAGCATATGTGTGGGGCTAGAAGGACGTTTTTGCACCTGATGCAATTAAAAAAAATCCCTTCTCCATTTTATGCCTTAAAATGCCTTTATGCCTTCACTGCTCTAAACCAAAATGAATCCCATTCCTTGTTAACTGTCTTAAAAGATTTAATTAACTAGCTGCTCTACTTGCCAAATACCTTTATTTAGTCAAGTCCAATTTGCCTGTTATTGCCGCTTTCCTGGTTTTGTCTGTTTGTTTGTTTTTTATTTTTGGGGGTTGGGGGGAAATTAAAGTAGTGTTAGTGTTTAAAACCAAGACCTCCAAAATGCCTTAACAAATCAGAAATAGTCTTTTTATTGTAAGTGTCTTAATCTCTTGATAACGTGCCTTTTCATAAATGGCATATCCTAAAGAGTCTGACTTTGCTATTCCAGCATGGCCTTTAATGCTAAGGACTGTTTTGCTGGTTCAGCATGTAAAGAGTGGGCACCCAGTAGCAGAGATTTGTGTACTGCAAATTCCCGTTGCTCTCTGAAAGCCACTTCTGAAGAAGCCAATTCTGATACCTGCACAAGGATACCATTTACAGCAGCTGTGAACCCTTCCTATGTACTGTAACTCAAGGCTGAATACTGTTACTTAGTATCATGGCTACAGAATCTGCAAAAAGAGTGTTTCCAATGTTCACATCAGGCCCAGATGTAAGCAATGTTTTATAAATTTGAGTTCATTTTTGCTGAAAGCAGCAACTGCCTACTTGGTATTAGCTGGAGGCAGTGAGGAGCTGGCTTCTGCCCCAGTTATACTGCTGTGGTGCCACATAAGACACACCAAGGCAAGGGTCCACCTAATGTCTCCTCTCTTGGCTCTTTGATGGCTGTTTACCAGTGCTTTAGAATGTGTCCAAGCAGAGCAGGAACCCAGACTCTGCTAAAAAGCAATAAGAAGCACTTCTAAATCACTTGGGAGTTTTTTTGGAAAATCTTACTCTAGATTTTGCAGATCAGTAAAATCTCCTTCCAAAAGCCAATGTATTTAGTTACTCTAAACACAGAGAGCTGAAGCTTCAGAAGGAAAGAGCCCATGGAAGGGCTCCAGCATTTTCTGATCTACCGAGCCTAGTATATGCCAGTAATCATGTGCTTCAGCAGAGTAATTGTCCTCACAGGGAAAAAAGCACCATTGCTCTGAACTCACACAAAAACTTCCTTGTACAACCTCTGTCCTCGTATTCATGCCTGCAGCTTCCTTCCACATGTTGTATTGCATGGAGATAACTCAGAATTTAGTTGGTAGCATGTGTGCTCAGAAGATTATAAAGAGGATAATGTGGGTTTTACCCATTTCCTCTGATTTAACATTTAATGCATCAGCATTGCTTTCATTTAATATTCCTTAAATTGGTAAAATGTGGGCTTTCATTGTAAGATTTACATCCTAGCAATGAAAAAAAAAGAAAAAACCAGGAGTTCAAATAGTCTTTTATTTTGTGACTGATTAGATAACTACGTTGGAAGAGAGCACAGATTTCTGCATGTAACATAGATTTGGCCCCATTTTCACAAGAAGCATGGAAGCAGAAGGCTGGAGTGCTGTGAACTCTCTCTTCTGCTCATCTGTGCTCCCCAGGTGAGCGCAGTGATGAGGACACGGGCACACAAACACACTACTGCCAAGAAACCGGCATGAACTTGCAGAAGATCAGCTTTCTGGTGACTGATTTAATGATGCTTTCCAGCTTGTGAAAGAGATTCTGCCTCTGATCCTGTTGAGATAAATGTCTCAAAATGCTCTTCAGGCACCTTTGATCCTGCCTGTGACAAATGACTGCCCCAGTGCCACAGAAAGGGCAGCATCTACTACCTCATGACGAAGCTATTTACTGTGCATTGGTCAAAAGGCTTTCTCTCATGTGTATCTTCAAGGTGGGGACTGTCTGCTATTTTTTTTAATTCACTCCATTTTGCTTTACACTTTCTATGCTCTCTATTTGTTCTTTTCTTCTTCTATTTGCTCATCACCGTCTGCCTTTTCTTTCTTCTTTTTTTCTTGTCTGCCTGGTTTCCACTGTTAAAAGGTTCTTTTTTCTTCCACCTTTCTCCTCCACTGCCTTCTCTCCCATTTCTTTCTCTGCTCTCTATTCTTTTTCTTCTGTCTAGCTCTTTCTGCTCATCAATCACACTATGACAGTGGGGAGCAGCTAGCAGAAACAAGACCAGCTGGGTTATGTTGTGGTGAGAGCACATGCTGCTGATGACAGGACCCCCAAATGGAGCAGAGAAGCCTTGAGACTGTTTTGTTTTTGAACACGTGATACAGCTAGGGAGGGGGAGGGGAATTTTTCACTATCTCTACTCAGTTTACAGACCCCTGTGCATGTGGGACAGTGTTAGACTGCCATGGGCATTGGCACAGCCAGGGAAGGCAGCAGCAAGAGGACAAACTTTGCATGCATGGTGAGAGGAAATCCAGAGAGGAGATTTGGCTTTGTAATGAAAGGCAACAAGTTAAGGAAAAATCTTTGAGAGGAAGACAGAGCTCTGTGCTGTGTATGTCAGGCCCAGCATGATGAGGCTTTTTTATATGGGAAAGAAGCAAATGCTGAGCATGGCCCTGCTCCTGGATATGTTTTCCAGGCTCCCTAGCTTGCTTCTCACCATGTTTCTTCCACGGGTGTCTCAGGCGGGACAGGCAGCATGCACCCACTGGATACATGCAGGAATGCTGGGCACCATGTGTGAGGTCTGGCAAAGGACTGCAACTGAAGGAAAACCCACAGAGGTGGCAATGGGAGGACAAGTTAAGGGACAGCACTAATGGAGTCATTTGCCAGTGTAAGGGTTTTCTGAATTAGCATCAGCATCACCAGCAGTCATGACAGACGCTGATGACTGTGGCTGTTTCTGGGTGTTCACAAGCCATCGTCAATGTGACACAGTTTGTGCATTGCTGGTGGTACATGTATCCATTTAGAAACCCCTCCTGTGACTTTCTTCTTGGTCTCATAGATCAATGATGTGGAAGAGCCTGTAATATCTGGGTGTGAAAAAGAAGGGCAGACTGAGGTGTATTTCACCTTTGATTATTATGTTACTTGGTGTGGGAAGGCAGCAAGGGATGCCGGGACTTGGCTCGTGGCTTCCATTGAGCAGGATGGAGTAGTGCAGGGAGGCTGATGGAGAGAAGCCACTGAAGATGCTGGAGTCCAGGGAGAGTTTTAATGTATGTAATTAAGGGAGAATGTGTGGATATCCAGAGGTCTGTGATGCAATGGCATGTTTAGGCTAATCTCATGTTGCTAAGGAGCCCTACACATGTTTGGTGTTGGCGGCTCATGTTGCCCTTCCTCAGGTGGCCTCCCCCTTCTCCTATTGAAGTCCATCTGTTTGGCCATGAACCCTGTAACTTTTGGCTCTGAAGGACGCGGCCCATCACGGAACCCCAGAGTATGCCTTTCACAGCTTTAAGGAGTCTCTGAGTCCAGCGCCCCAGCACCTCTGAGTGCCTCCAGCTGTTTCTTGACAGCCGACTCATGCATGAGTCAGATCCCTCCACCGGCTCTGCTCTGCCCTGTGGGGCATGCTGCCTGGAGAGCAGCTGGCTTGGCACACCACGGCACACCAGGGAGATGTCTCTGGCTGCTGCAAAGTCATTGCTCTCCTGGGAAGAGCTTTTAGAGACTGCTAAAGCGGCAGCTTTCTGGTAGCATGTCTTGTTAAAAGGGGAATGAACCCACACTAATTACTGCCAAATTGGGTTTGTCTAAGCAATGGGAAAAGTTAGATACTTGGCCTTTGTAGCTGGGGCTACCTTCAGGTTTCCAAGGAAAGTGGCCTGAAATGCTGACCCACACAAGCATCACCTGGGCACCGATGAGGAGGCACACCACAGAGCTGCCTGTTGTTCTGTGGGCAGAAGCAATCTGCAGAGATGTCCACCCCTTCTTCCACCTTGGTGGAGAAAACTGGTCCCTGGCATGTGTCTGACCTGAACCCAGCCATTAGAGGGAAGAAAGAGAAAGGCTGGAGTCCCTGGGAAGTCATGGCCACATGGATTGTGAATGATCATCTTGGTGCCATTGCCTGCTCATCTGTGTTGCTCATCTGCACACCATCCACACTGACTTATTTTTGTACACGCCTTACCCTATGGGGGCCCTCAGGTGGCACCATGAGATGTTTGAGATCTACTTGGAGGATAGCATGGGGCTGGCTGAAGTCCTTCCAGTGGCTTGTGAGGGTCCATAAGGCTGCTCTAGTCAGGGGTTCCTTCATCCTGGGAA
This sequence comes from Coracias cyanogaster, assembly GCA_033124195.1. NCBI lineage: Eukaryota > Metazoa > Chordata > Aves > Coraciiformes > Coraciidae > Coracias > Coracias cyanogaster. The sequence goes on along the minus strand of JAVSBS010013776.1, from coordinate 91,197 downwards.
AAACTGCATGGAGATACAGGGTATCCCATTCTCATTCCACCTTAGACTGAGGGATGACAGCTCACAGCAATGGGACTGGTGGCTTTGCTAGCAGAGGACAGGCTGCCGGCAGTGCAGATGCCATGATGCAGAGCCACAGGCAGCTGGAGAGCACTCCTGGACAGGCATTGGAGTGGCCAGCCAGGTATCAGGCAGGCAACTTGTGTTTTGTTACCAGAATGAGCAGCAAAACCTTCTGGAGGAATGGCCCAGTGGTGGGGAAAGGCTCTTCTTCTGTGCTTGCAGATTTGTCATGAGGTTTCTGAAACAAGAAAGGGTCTGGCTGCCAGCTTAGCCCTGCTGCATTTTTACTCCTTGTCCTCTCTGCCATGCTCCAGACATCTACCTCTGATGCTGCACTGCAGCTCCTAGGCCATCTCTTTCTTCACAGATGCACAGCGAAAGGCACTACATGATGGTTCTCCCCTTACTGTGCTCATGGAGAGGGTGGTCACTGTGGAAGGTGCCCCAGCTGGGAATCAGCTCTTCAGCATTGCAGCAGGCAGGCACTGATAGGCATCTGGGTGATCTGAGGAGGACTTCGTTCCTGTCCTCAGGGCTCTACTCCTGACTGGCACAGACTTGCCAAAGCTACTTTATCTGAGATGGCCTATTTTCCTAGTGGTCCCATGGATTGAGAATGATCATCTTGGTGCCATTGCCTGCTAATCCACCTCAAAAGTCACACCAGCCAGACATGGATGTCAGCCCCTCATTGGGTCTTCTGGGCTATGTGTGCTTGAAAGTATGTGTGCAGTCATTACATGTAAACTCTTCTCTGAAACAACATAGAACAGATGGTAAGTCAAGTGTTCAGTACTTAAGAAAAGCTAGTTTTAAGGTTTCGTATGAGACCAGCCATCTTCACAGCATGTAAATCTTGATCAAAAGGTTTGAAGACATGTAAACTTCAGATTAAGCTGCAAGAGGATCTTACAATGGAGAATGTCAAGGAAATATGTGTACAGCACAGCCACTGGCTTAGTCTGCAATAACTCCGTGTAAAGACTTACAGGAGGTTATGGATGAGGTTCTCAGAAAAGTGGAGACATTCCTCATTTAATTTGATGGTTTAATTTATTCCCTTCTGGGGAAATGGACTTATAGGATGTCACAGCAACAGGTCTGTGATTTTCATGAGGTAGAGCTGCTTTCCAGGCTGTTACCTCCTGCTGGCACAGCAAGTATTTGTGGACACGCCATAGGATGTGTAATGCTGCAGTGTTTTCAGCTGAAGTCACAGACAGCAAATAGAAAGCATTGGGTTACCATCATGCTGTGCCATAGCCTGCCGTCCAGGGTGAGGGAGTTTAGTTGCTCTGAAGCTGCACAGATGGCTTTAAAATCTTGCAGTAAGAGTTTCATTTGGAACAACTCTGAGCACCATTTCTGGCTTTCTGGATAACTGGAAATCCTGACTCCAAGCTTCCTATCTCAGCCAAGATGTGAAAAAGAGCATTGGACAGGATGACTCTTTAGGTAACGTTTAGAAATCATGGTTATAAAGTTAGCCTTCCCAAGTAAGAAAAACTACTTTTTCACATGGTTGTATGCCATCCTTTTATGCCAAAGAAGGAATAAACAGGCTATGGGGCAGCTCAGAGATATTGCTTTCAACTCAGTTTTCTGCAGTTCCTACAATCCCTTTTTCTGAGAAGTTGTTATGACATCCAAGCAAGCAAGTTTGCTCCAACACGTGTAGCTCTGGCTGAAAATAAACAAAGAGCAAATGCAATCTGTCTTTGGCCAGACTGCTGTAAGACTAATTAGGCAAGACATGCCAGCTCAGGAAATTCATTTTAGTTTGGACAGTGTTGCTATTGGTAGAGATGATTTTCCTTTCTTCAGCAGAATGGCTATCTCCACTTTCTAAAATTGTTACAGAGGTGCATCAGAGCTAAAAGGAGGGAATGTTTTTCATACCTGGCTAGCAGCTTACTGACAGGGATGGGATGCAATTCACTCAGACAAGTTATTATATAACAATGGACAAGTTTTGGCTTCTAGCAAACCTTATCTTTTCCTAAGGAGATGTTCAGAGAGAGCAGATGCTGCATCTTCCTGGTGTACTCTGCACTGTGATGCCAGTCTTCTGAACTGGGTTAGTCTTAGGGTAACCCTGAACAAAACCAGGGTATAGAAAGGGATTATAATTTAGAAAATCTTGTTGAGATCTTCCATGCTTCCTACACTCTTACCACAGCAGATGTCACTGCATGTTACATGGTCCCCCAGAATTTTGGGGATCCTGTTCAGAAACAAAGCCTAAAGGGAAACCTGGGGTTTGAGTCTGAATCTGTGGTCTCCTTTGCATCCCATGGGGAAAAATGTTTTTAGTTTCGTTTTGCCTCAGCATCTGTGCAGCTGGCACTGTGCAAGACCACATATGAAGCAAACCAAGCTAGTGAAATTAATCATCATGCCATTTTTTTTGTTGTTGTAGATTTATCAGCAGAGGAAAGCACTGATCATGTTTCATGTTCTTGGCTTCTGAAAGTCTCCTAGAATGCAGGTAAGCATCTTTTATACTGTATACGTTATATTGGTTGGCAAACAGCCTCAACATATATGTCTTTGGTCTACCGTGGAGGTCTCTCACATGGGTCCTCTGGATTTTCTGTCTCTATTCTTCTCAGCTACTTAAAGCTTCCTCATCAGGAGCTTGGAGGAGGAAACAAGCAACAGAAAACCCTCGGGACATGATGGTTCAAAGAAAAATAGCCTCTTGTTGTGTACGTCCCGCTTCTTGAGACTCTGATGTACCTGCTTATACCACTTGCCTTGCGCACCCTCTCTTCTTGTGACCCTGAGGCCCCACACACCTCCTTCCCACCAGTCAGATCTCTGATCTGTTTCTCCTCTACCAGCTTCCCATAGCCTGCTGAAGAGACTCAGGGTTCCATCAAAAATGCTATACTTTTTTGGAGTCTCGTTTCCTTTTTTCTGATTATGCCACATCCTCTAGGAGAAAAGCCTCCGTATACAGGACAAAGATATGTTTTTTCTCCCACATAACAGCAATTCCTCAGCTCCTCTGATCACCACAGAGCCACCAGCACATTCTTCTGCCTCCTACTGCTCACACTGACTTTCCCTCCCACAGTTCTGTCCAAAAGCAAGCTCCCTGTCTGGGCATGAGTGACTAAGCAGGACACTTGAGCCCCAGCTAATCCTTCCACATGCTGGAATGGCTCAGACTCTGTTGGACTACTAGTAGCAGTCCTCCTATATGCCATTACACAACCAGTGTAATCTCACTCATTAAATCATTTGTTGACATGAATTTGACTTTGAACTCATCTACAATACCAGTAGTATTGAAAGAAAATGTGATTTAATTATTAGTGTAAGTTCTTACCACAGAATATTACACGTTGTTTTAAAATGCCTGGCTGTGGATGTTACTTTAACATTTTTTAAGTCTGTAGTAAAACAGTGTTAGATTTTCCTCATCCTCTCTTTCCATTGTCACTCAGAAAAGCCAAAGCCAACATGCCTCTGCAAAGCTTAAATAATTTTCCCATTAACCTTTTGTGTTAAGTTCATACTACACTTACAGTAAGACTAAGTTGATTTATTTTTTATGAGTTCCTAGCAATAGGATGGGGTTTTTTGTACTTCAGTATGTGCCAAAAATGAGTGTCCTATCACTATGGCAGGTCCTGTCTCATCCCTGCTCTTTCTGCAGTCTAGGGCTCTTTATTAAGCATATTTCTAAAATCTGGCAGTCAAGGGACGTTGTCCCACAGTAGGGTGCAATCAGACTCACACTCCTCAGCTCCTGCTCCCAGTCAAAAGGGTGAGTGCCAGCTCTGGTCTGGAAGCTGGCCAGGCACATGAACACAGCACTGTGCCCAAGGTTGTATCCCACCCCCAGAGGGGCCAAAACACAGCAAAATCTGGGATCTGCTTCTGGCCAGTCTGCTTCTGGCCATGTAGCCACTGCCTTAAAGCAAATGGCTTAGACTGACAGAGTAAAGCATGAGAAAAGTGGGTTCCCCACCTGCCTCCTCCCTGCTGTGCCAACATATGCAGGTTCACACAGCTCTTGTCCAAGCCTGCTATGTTTCTGTTTTACACCTATAGCATTGGGTTGCTTAGATTCACCTACACAGTAGACTATGGGGAATGTAGGGACCAGATGATGTTTATGCTGTGCATTTCCTTAGCTATGAGCCCTGGAAGAGCAGAAAGTAGCGTGCAGAGGAGCACTACCTTCTTGGGGTTGGCTAGCATCATGTCTGCTCAGGAAGCCTGCACAGGTAGGCTAAGCCTACCGGGCTGCACACAAGGGCCACTGGAGAGGGGAAATTCAGTGCCTCCACATCATGTACGCTGGATTTTCTTCAAGTAATAAAACAATCCTACAACCCTATAGCACCTTTGTCTCTAAATAAAGATTTCCAGTGTATGAATGCTGCAGACCCTAAACACTTGTGGTCATTTATTTTTTTCTTTTTTTTCACCCTGCTACTATGTCTGTGAAGCAAAAGGGCATTCCTTCCCCCATTTCGAAGGGTCACAAAAAGGCAGTGATTTGCCTGAGGCCATGGAGGGTGGTAGTGATGGAGCAGTGAGGAATCCTCTTCCTGCCAGTCCTAGGCTGGTGAACCTGGGAGAAGAAGAGATGAAAAAGGATAAGAAAAAAGCTGATTTAATGGTGTGCAAAGAGTTAGAAGAGAAAAAAAAAAGCACCTTACTGGTGAGACTGAAGGCATGCCTGACGAAATGCAGGCAGGCCCCCATCTTATGTGGATGTGTGACAGAAACCCATGAGGAAGGGCTTGTATATCTCCTGACTACTCATGTGTCTCACACTTTCTTGTCTTTAAATCCCTTTCCTTTCATTCCTGTGCATTTGAGCTTGCAGATCTGCATGTCAAGCCCATGCAGTGAAACAGAAAGACAAAGCTGTGATACCCAAAGTCTGTAAAAGGCATGGGTGCAGAGCTTTAAGCCAGCAGCAGGGCTGGATGCAGAGGTCTGGGGTTGGTGACAAAGACCATGATGCATGCTTCTGCCTTCTCCCTATGAGGTGGAGAAGGATCTCTTGTGGCTATAAGGTGTTGGTAGGATTACTTTCAGCTCTCAGCAGAATGCTATGCCAACATATTGAAAGTAGCATCTTGCAGCCATAAGCTGAATTCCTTCTTATATCACAAACATCTTCTCTTAGAATTGAGTCACGCTACCCAGCACCTTAAATTGCATTTGTTTTTGCAAAGCCTCACAGGATGCTCTTTCACTGAGGGGTTAAGATGCTCCCCTTCCCTTTGACGTAAGGAGTACAGAGGTATCTGTGGTGGGAAGTGCTGCACCACCAGGACGCTGGCTTGGCTCTGGCAGAGCTTTCCCGCTCAGCAGGATGGGAGGACAGGCAGCCTGTCAGAGGAGGTGCAGCGCCCACACGGACAGGTGGAGTTACTAGTCTTGACATTACAATTTGCTCTTTGTTTTGTATGTTTTCCAGATGTCACCTGCCAGCTTCAGGGAGAAGAGAAAAACTAATGTGAAGAAACTATTTTAGTAATTTGCCTGGAAATCAAGGTGCCTCTCCAAGCAGCTTGAATGACTTTTAAATTAAAATTTCAGTAGAGGGAAATCTGGGGGTTCACTGGGGACAGCTCTAAAACAACGAGGTACCGAGTTGTCTTGTGAGGGACTGGTTTGCCCTCAGGCAGAATCCAAACCCAGGTGCTCCCCTCTGTGCCCATCAGCTACCTACAAGACCAAAGTCACTTTGGCAGGGAGCAACCAAGCCCAGTCCTTCTCTCCCCGTTTGTGGCGTCAGTCAGCTATGGGAGGCCACCAAGCACTCTTCCTTCTGCCCCTGCTTTTGTCTCATGCTTAGACCGCCCTGGCTTTATACTGAGCTTTATACTGAGCAGGTGTACTATAGTACGAACTGTTTATCCCGTTTGAGGTGATAGGGCTCCATCCTTTGCATATGAATCCCTCTAGATTATGCACTCTAGAGAAGGCAGTGGCTGCTGGTTCCTCCCTTCAGGGGAGTAACCTTTGAGATGGCCATTGTGACATTTGAGTTCACTTTACTGCAACATCTTAGAGCTTGTCTGTATAATTTCTTTCTTGCATTTGATCTCTGTCTCCTTTCCCCCAAGCAAAACCACTTTTGCCATTGTCTAAGAGCTCCTTATTGATGAGACAGAATGGGGAAAACGCAACATATTTTAGCATACTCTTAGCATACTAAACTTTTTATGAGGAAATAACGGCTAAAAGTAGAAAGGGGAAAAGTAGATAATTAACATTAAATTAAGATGTACCTTTAAAAAAACTGAAACCTTTGGAGAACATGGAAAAAAATTGTCTGTGTAACATGAATTAAAGTTACAATTTCCCCTATTAACACACCCTAAACCAGAGCTAAATGATTGCGCCACATCTTGGTGAATTTGTTTTTAGGAATGTGAGTTTCATGCTGCTTGATAAGAGGTTGCTAAACAGTCTCCTATATTCATTAGTTACGGAAATAAGGATGTAAAATATCCCCCTTCTTGCCAGTGCCTAAGGAAACAGCCTGGACCCTGGCAACTATAAATTAATCCCACTGCTTCCTGGAAGTCTGTGAGACTGATGGGATTTTCTTTTTTTTGCTTTTGAGTGGGGAAATATGCTATTTGGAGTGAAGAAAAGACTATCCTTAAATTCTTGGCTCCCTTCTTGGTGTGCATGGAGTGAAGAGAATCAAGGTAGGTTTAGGTATTTTTGAGTAAATGCAAAAAATATTGAAGGGGATATTTTCCTGTGGGATTACGGTACACACCAACACTGACTTCCATCCTGTCCCCAGGCACTAATGCATTAGACAGTCTTACAGTGGTGCATGAGTTTTAGAAAGAAGTCATTCTAAATATGAACTAGAAAGCATGTGTTTTTATGTTTCTCTGGTTACCTCTTTGAGAAGTACTTGATGAAGCCAATTAAAATTTTTCAAAAGGAAAAAAGCCCAGTCTCTTATTCTCAGTGGAAATTGGTCCTTTTCTTGAAATGTCAGTCTCCAGTACTTCCAAAGAAGCAGCCATATGAAAAATGCAGCCTCAGTCTTTTGAATTTCAGCAGACAAGATCTTTTTTACATTTTTGCTCTTTTTCTCCATCCTTCTCCCAAATTTTATTTTCTCTTGCCAAAGAGAGAAAGAAAACGTGGAAAAACCCAGCAAAATAAAAAACTGTTCTGAAAATGAAAAGTTACAAATACAGTTGTTGTTTTTTTGTTAAGACAAAGTGCATATTAAATAGTGATCCATAGGACTTCAAACAATAAACTGTCCTCCATGAACAGACAGTCCTATTGTCTTCTGAGACCACACAAAGCAAAGAAATTAAAAACTTCACTATTTTGGATGATACATTGCACTCATTTTTTGTTTGATCTTGTAACTGTAAAATCTTCACTCCTTGATAGCTTGCACTGCTGCCAAGGTGTTTGGCGTAGGGAGTACGTCATGTGGTGAATCACAGTCATGTAATTATAGTTTATTATACAGTCTGTCACAGCAAGGATGGCATATTATTTCTCACCAGAATGTAGGTAAAATTCTATCTCCCTCTTAGCACAAATGGGCTAATATTGAGGGCAGTGTCCGGCTGTTGTGTGAGGTGGCAGCCTAGTGCCCAGCACCACACAGCTGCCTCCCCACTACCGATGCCTGAACACCACCTACCATGGGCAGTTATTCCCCGTGTACCATAAGCCCCACAGTATAAGAAAGAGTGCGTGTCTCCTCATGAGAAGGAGGTCTGGAATGACTGCACTCTTCCCTCATTCTTCACTATAGCCCTCTCCCCATTTAAACCATTTCATTATGTTGAACAGCAATATTGCCATCACATCTTTGTGAGTCCTTTCAGCCCTTGTGAGCACCGTGTCCATGGCATTGCAGAAGCTGGCGAGGCAGGGGTGGCATATGGGAACCTGATCTTTTATCCAGAGGAAAATCCTGCCAAAGTAAGGCTTGATAACATTGAAGAGCCACATGCCATTTGGACTCCAATATGCATTTCTCCATGCCAATTCTTACCTCACAGTTTAGTGTGACCAAGAAAATTACACACTTACTCTGAGTCTGGGTTTAAAACTTGTGCACTATCAGCCCAGGTCCACAAACTGTTGGAAATAAGCTGCTACTGACTCTACTAAACTCATTTTATGTATGACTATTTTCAGACTCAGATCTAGACTATGATCAGTAGATAATACAAATATCCTGAAAAAAAGTCATAGTCCTTGCCAGTTAACCTTTTATTTCAGTTCAGTAAATATCTCCTTTCTGCACGCTACAGATTTGCAAACATTGATCCCTGTCCTCTTGCCAGCAATGAGTTATCTGCCAGGCAGCTCTACTCCTGCTCTTCCTCCTCAAAAAACCAGATTCTAAGGAAAACACTGAAACACTGGGCACAAATCATTTAGTGGTTTCTTTATCAACCCATGATGACTTTTTCCTGTGAAGCCAAATATGCATTCCATGCTATTTCACAGGATCTTCAGGAAGCTTGTTATCCAAGTGGAACAAACGCAGTCTGGCCCATTACATTTTCCTGGAGAATTTTGAAATTTTTGTAAACTGAAAAAAAAAAAAAGGTCAAGTTTAATAAATTCAGTATTGTTGCTTTTTGTCCTTTCTTTGGGATTTATTTCCTTTGCAGTCAATTTGTGTTCACTTTCTGCTCCTTTACACAAGACGCTTAGGGACATAATTCAACATAGCCTAATGCTCCATTTCCTCTTCACAGAGATAATGAACTGCAGATGACTGTGCTGAGGGATGTTTGCTTCCTACAGGAGGAAAACAATCTGGGAGCTGGTACCACCATGCAGGCTCTGCACTGCACAGCAGGGATGCACAATTGCCATGATGCAAACTGGCACAGGTAGGGTCACTTCTGTTCCCATGTCATTAACAGGAGGAAAGAAATAGTATTTTTAATTGTCTTATTAGATATTTTGAGTTAACAGGAATCTTAAAATCGAGGGATAAGGAGTGTGGGGTTTAATTATGTCTGTAGCTTTATGTGCATAGAATTCTCACAAGCAAATACTGCTGCTTATAGACAACTGCAGTCCCTGAGGGCTTCCTCCCTGTATTTTAACTGTCTTTCCTTCTTCCATTTTCCCTTCTGTAAGCATCTGTCATGCATATCTTTCTAACTTTTGTTGTCTTCTTGGCACTTCCTCTGCAGCTCAAGTGGGCTTGGAAAAAATTTGCTGGGTCGTGAAGGTCAGTCCTCTTATTTACAACCATTGTATCACTGAGATCAAGCTCTTACCAAGGTCCATGCAGGAAGAAGGGAGACTTCTTGTCCTCACTGCACCTATCTGAAGACTGCTCAGCACGGAACTCCCCCAGTAGTGAGGAATGGGCTTGTGATTTCCAGAGTAAGTGTAGTTATGGCTAGTTTATACTCATTGAGTTTTGTACTTGGCTCAAGTTGCTTTTTTCCCTCTCTGCGTAGTATACTACCATGGCATTTACAAAGGATGGTCATTCTGTTCTCAGCTTTGTCTTTCCTTTGGTTGAAAAGCCAGACTTGTCTGGTCTGCTGTCTTACAACGGCCTCTGCAGTAATCGCATAGTCAGAACCTGCTTCATGTTCACTTATTCTGTTTCTTCAACACAAGCATGTCCAAGGAAAGCCGTACATGGCAACTCTGTGAAGTCTTCTCAGCGCTATCCAAGTCCAGTGGGCACTACTCTTTATCTATGTTTTTTGGAAATCCCTCTCCTACACCTTCTTGTGCCTTCCTTTTGCCCTCTTATGCCCAGTTTGGCTTTGGAAGCTGAATGGCTAGAGCTGGGTCAGAGCTCTGGGTCACCATGTGATCTGTATACATAGGTCTTCTTCCACACTTGTTTTCAGGTGGCAAGACTCCTGACAATGGCAAAAACTTGGGTAGCTTGTCCCTGTGCACAGGAGCTTGAATTTTGCAAATTATTAAACTTTGGGTTTTTTTCATTAGCCTGGCCCTCTAGGTCACTGTGTTTGAATTGTACAGCATCATGAGTCTTCCTAATGCTGATAATATCCCCAGCTTTTTTACATCAATAAATACTACTGTTTGTTCCCATTTTCTTTGCCAGTGATCATGCTGAATTAATGCTTAGTCTGATTCCTATGAAAATTGTCCCCGTTCATTTCTTTTTGGGAGAATCCTTTGTCCCAGGAATGTCCTCATCTCCTAGCCACTTCTGTGCTGATCCCCATTTTCAGAGTTTTAGTTAATAATTCCCATGTGATAGTATACAGATATCCAGAGAGATTCCTCTGTCTGAAAGACATCCATCTTATAAAAAAATTATATCATGTTTTTCAGTCACATTTCTGCTATATTTTGTCCCAGTTTCTAGTTACCTTCCTAGCTGTAATAACCCTCTCCGTTCACATGTCCCAAAGCCTTTCACAGATCACTTTCCCGCTCTCCTTCACACTGTAAACTTGCCTGCTCTTTCAGACGCCTGTTTGAGTTCAGCAAAAATCTTTGCAGCTCCACTTGCCTGCCCCATCATGGTGTTTCTTGATTCTCCCAAACTTGAATCCCTGGGCTGCAGCTTTCTATGCTGACTCATTCCTTTCGACAAGGCTGTGAAGGGCTTCTACTTTGTAGGAGAGCCTCCTTCCTTGCAAAGGCTGTGCTAGTGTGTAAGGCTGGTGTGCAATGGCTGTGCAAGGCTGGACCTCCTTGCACGTTGGTGTGATGGTGAAAGAAGCCATGACAAAGGGCTGGATTCAGAAGAACAGCCACTGTGGGCCTCATTTTTGTAGCTCTCAGTGTCCCGTAAAGTGTAGTGTAGCTGAAATAAATAAAAGCAGCCCCTCAATGTACCTAGATGCTTACCTAAGGTGTTTACAAAGTTGATGAGAGGTTTTCCACTGACTACTCTGGACTTTGGATGAGATCTCTTATAGCCTTATAGCAAGAGTAAAGAAGCTATAAAATCTCCATTGAGGGGCATGTATCTAAATATCTGAGGTGATTAAAAAATTTTACCATTGTATTAAGAGAGCTTATCTGAGTAATCAGACTCGGTATTTGCTTTTCTCTTTTGGGGGACTCTTTTTCAGGTTTTTTTGTCTGATAAATCTTCTTGCAATTTATCTGTACATCTTAAAGCTATAACCTTGCAAAACATTGCAGTATCAGTGCCAAAATTAATTTCCATCCCTGTGAAAACAAAAACTAAGGCATGATGCAGACAATACACTGAGGCAAACACTTCACTGTAAGGGCGTCAATTACACGATTCATACTTTGAGCAGTAACACCAGCCAGGCTGTGTACAGCATTAGCCAGGCAGACAAGATGTCACTGTACTGTTTTCTTACACATTAAAACTTTAAAAGAAAGTAAAAACTTGAAACATTTTCTTAACCTCTGTTTTAGTAGAGTTATACTTACTTCCGACCTTGTCACCCTACCTGGTCTGTTCTGTTTTCTGGGGCCATGCTTTTCAGTTAAGGACTGAGTTTATGAGAGAATTGGTAAGCTCTTGAAGAATGGTGGGACTGGACTCAGCCTCTTGAATCGAAGGAGGGAAGTGCCTGATGTCTGAGGTGGCGTGGAGTGAGCTGAAGCAACCTTCACTGAAGAGATGGGTTTCACACTGTAAACACTCTCTTCATGACCAGCTTATGAATAATTCATGAGAGCTCTTGAGTAGAAATAAAAAGAATCAGTAACAGACCAGCTACACAGGAACAGTAGCTGGACTGAACTATCTGAAAGTGTGGAAGGAAAGCGCTGATTTTTTTTCACCTGCAGCTAAAAACACATTGTTTCCTGATGTATATGGACTTCATGAAAGTGGGTTTTTTTGTGATCATCATAAAAAAAACCATTGGAATGGAATAACTACATATAACAGAAAACAGCTGTTTTGACATCTTTAAATTGCAACAAAGTGTAGTGGGAAAACACAGTTTGAAAATAGTAATTTGGCAGGTATCTTCTTATTTTGGAAATCTGTGCCTTACTGTTTGTAGCAGGGACAAAAAAATAAAGTACTCTTTATCTTCCCTGATTGTCAATTGAATTGCAAGGAGGAGTTGAAAAGCTCACAGGAATGCAGAAATGTTAATAAAGAACATCTATGGTGAACACACCCTTTCAAATATGCACTCAGAGGAATATGCTCTTTTTAAGTGATACAAAATAGAAAGCTACATTGTGCAGAATAAGGTCTTTCATACTGGGTGACTAGGTCAAACTTTTAAATGACCCCAAAACTTTGCTGCCTGCTGGAAGTTTGGTGGCTAAATGGGTTGGTCACAACACTACTGCCTTTTAAAGATGCTCAAAATAATGAAGTGACACTTGAGTCCAATTAGTCTCTTATTAGTGATGACGGATCTCCATCATCCCTGGAAGAAAGGTGGAAGAAGCTCAGAGGAGTCCCACTGCTGGACAACTGCATGTATAGGAGGAGTTTGAGTCAAGTCCCTCCAGCAAGGAAAGTCACCTGAGACCACATGCGGTCATGAGAACAATCTGGTTATAACTCGCCCCAGATATCTGGTATTCAGATCTATGTTCCTATGGATATGGCTTGAATCCTTCAAAATACTAATGTTTGATGAAGGTATCACAATATCACCAGGTATTATAACACTTTTGAACATTTTGGATAAAGGATCAATGGCACCCAAGAGACAGATGGAGGCAGGTCAGGTCAGTGTCTCTCCATTGACTCCTGATTCCCAGATCAGATCTCACCGTTGATGTGGGACAGCTTGTGAAGGATACGGGGCACAGAGCCTTAATCTCTAGGCTTTAACTCCTTAATCTAGTAAAATTCTCTTCACCTTCCTGGGACCGCATTTGCAGTGGCATCACTGAGCAGCCACACACTGAGCACTGTTCTAGCTTGGGGAAAAGAGGAACTGATGTAGAAGTGGGGACACCATGAGAATAGGTACTGCAAAGCACAAGAACACTGAGTTGCACAAGGTGGTATTAACCCCCTGCAGATTAACCTTATTATCATAGATAAAATGAAAGCATTAACAGGAACAAATTTCATTATAGCATACATTTAGGATCACTGTCCTGTGGTGGTACAAGCAAACTGGTTGGCATGACTATGGATGTGACAGCACTTGTGAGAATGGGCTAGTAAATAACTATTACTCTCTTGCTTAGCATTCCCCTGGAAACAAACAAACTCCCCAAACAAACTAAAAGTAAATAAAATACTCACAAGCGGATGGCTGTGTGTCTTCAGAAAAAAAAGAAAAAAGAAAAACAAAGTGAGGAAATATTGATGTTTCATCCCCTTCTAACAGAAACCAAGGCCAAACTCCCACTACCTCCAAGGGAATTAGATGCCTTTAATCCAAGTCACAATAATAAATGCACCAACGTATTATAGCCAAGATGTGGTGAAACATCATGATGTGGTCTTTAGACTGATGGGGGCAAAATTTTCCATAGCTAATGGGAAGGCAGCTGTGAGTGACTGAATGAGACAGAGTAAATGGCAGCGCACGTCAGGGACTCCAGCTAGGCCCCTGCTGTGTGTGGAGCAGTGTGAAGACTTTATCCAAAGCCTGCCAGAGTCCTGAAAGCCTTCAACTTTGCTGCACCTTGAATCAGACCTTACATGCATCATTTATCTTATTTGCCAGAGATATTACATCTACTCTTTTTTCCAGAAGAAACAGTTGATATGACTAATGTACTAGCTTTTTCTTTTAATGGTGTGCCATGTTCGGGTTAGTCTATTTTCAAGAGATATTTCAGGACTTCCTACTGAACAGATCCATGATATTGAAAGGTAGTTGAAAATTTCTGTTATGGTAGTGGGCAGAGCTGATGGAAGCACGATACAATGATTTTCCCTGGATTCTTCCAAAAGGCTGTGGCTTTGAACAACAGTTGCCTGGAGAGAGGAACCATGTCAGTAGTGCTGAACCATTCCACCATGGCTTTGTTTTCAGAGAAACTCCCAAATACTTGTAGGTCCTCCTTGTCTTATGGTGCTGAACTTTCCAGCTTGTGAGTGGCAGGTAAGGAAGGTTACCCCAGCTACAAGAAAGAAATCTGCCCTGCAACAGATGGGAAATGTTTACTTAGCTATTACATGGACTTCCAGATCAAATCCACACTCTGCACGGGAACAAGGACACTAGTGTGAATTTCGTGAGCTGAGTTTGGTGAGGTGCTTGACTAGGTTGACTCTGAGCAAAGAAAGACCTCTGCGAAGAAGCTAAACCCAACATTTGTTAAAAAAGAAGAAAAAATCCACCCTTTCTGTTTTTAACTGACACTGTGTAGAGTCTATCTAAGATGTGTTTTCCAGTCTGCATTACTTGGAAGTGAGGATTCAGACCATCTGCTTACTTTTATTCACAGCTCATCTCAGCAAGCAGGGCTCATCTGATATAACACAACCTGAACAACAGAAGATGGAACTTCTGATGTGTAGCAGAGCAAACTGTCCTGTGACAGGAGGTAGATGAAAAGTGATAAATCTTTATACCTCTGTTGTGTGAAATTCTGTCCAGCTTCACAGCAGTGAAAGGCTGAAATAAGACATGAGACCCTCAGCCAAAGACATGAACTGTATTTGACACTTCTTGATGGCAAGGCAATGCTGTCACATTAGCCATACAAAGGATGCAGAGCATAGTCCAGGTCAAACCTGCAACCTGTGTGATTCCACAGAGATACCTAATTAACACTGTTAAACTGAAGACCCTGTTCCAGTCATCTGATGCTTTGAATCTGTTGAATCCAGTCGTCCCATGGCTTGATCCCTCTGAACCCACCACATGCTCATTGTGTGGAGCCCAAATATCCTCTTTCTTGGGGCCTTTGAAGACAACAGTTTAAAAATAGCTTAGAGCCAAGCTTTTTTTTTACTTGGCATGACTACTCCTTATGGGACCCTCTCTGCTTGAGGTCTGTTCCGTCCCTGTTCTCTCCCAGTGCTGGGTTTATGAAAACTCAGTTTCTCAGAGGCTAGTAGAATTTGCTAAAATGGTGAAACAGCAAAGGGAATCTTGTACCCCTCCTTCAATGCCCATGGACCCCTTTTACTATCTGCTACTGTAAACTAGAAGTTATCCATTCCTCCCAGTCAAAGTCTGGTGTTTTACCATAAATTAATAGAACGTGAGGGCTAAGAACCACTGCAAGGCTGTTATAACTCTTTTTGCTGAGGAGAGCAAGTAAAGAGAAATAGATGATTAATCTTTTGTTTCTTGATGGTTCAAGTATCCTTTTTTATATGAATCATATGTCTAAATGTTCAGGGTCACCAGTGACCTCCGGTTGGCCAGATTTACAAACTTCTTCCCCCTTGGTCTAGCCAAAGAGTCTAGATGTGTTCACTCCTCTTATCTTTCCAGGCTTTCCTAGATCTATGCTTTACTTTTGCTCTTTGCGGACAAATGATATGATATAATAACAAAGACAAAGGATTTTTTTTTTTCCTATGTGGTTTCCGTAGTCCTTACAAAGACCTGCCCATGCCTTATGTGGGTATTTTTGCTGGGTAGCATATAAAACATGTTTTATGTGGGAAAAATATATACCCAAATATTTTTGGGTGCACTTGCTGCACTCTCTTACCAAGATTTATAGAAATCTTATTTTGGAGTAAACTGAGATGGAAGCAGTTACAGAACAGTATTTACTGAACCTCTAGACAGACAAATATTATTTCATAAATCAGGAATAAGAAAATATTTGCTGGTTAAGTGATAGCAAATTCTTACAGAATTCAATTGGGCAGAAATTCTCTCAGGCAGTCTCACTCACAGCATTCAGCATCTCTACTCTCCGTATATTGAATATCTGCTACATAAGTAAGACTAGGAGATGAAAACATTGTAAGTCAAAACCAGGAACTATATTTTCAAATCTTTAGTGCCTATTTTCTTAGGTTGCTGTCACCATCATCTGCACATCCGCACCCTTGAGTGATCCACAAATACATGCTCTAAACCCTACCTGTGTAAGATGGGGACAAGATTTAGAGTCCTGCTCTTACAGATGCTTATAAGGTTAGGTGAGGGAGCTGGTTATGAATAAAATATGAATGCACATAATGTCTACTAGACATTATGCCAAGAACGCTACAGATTTCTACCAAAAGCAAAGTCAATACATAATAGGCATGTTAGCTCCCTGAAGTCTAGGTACACCACTACTCAGTGTATGACTTGGTTCTGACATTGCTCCTTGCTGCTTTTATTACACTATTTTTGCTGTTGCAATTACATCACCCATTTCCATGAATTTACTCCCAGTATAGGTCTTTATTTAGCAACACATTTAAGCAGTACTACAGAACAGGAGGTGAAGCTGATGATGCATCTGTAAGGACTGACAATTTTTGAGTAGGTAACCTAACAACAGGATACTGTAAAGAAAGTGGAGAAACCCCAGAGCCAGTCTTGTACTGGCATTTAATAATAGATGTGGTGTGTAATCCACAGGAGGTAATTTTTCACTTTAGCTCAGTGTGGGTGAGGTCTTTACTGGAGGTCTGCTTTGGGGCCATGTACTTCATGAAAGATGGAGACTAGCTGGAGAAAAGCCAGAGGAGACCAAAAAGGGTGATAAGAAGTTTGGAAAACATGACTTACAAGGAAAGGTTCAAGGAACTAATATGCTGGTTTGTTTTTTTTTTAATTTAGAAAAAAAGCATCCTGAGATGGGACATAATGAAAGACTTCCAGTACTTAAAACATTGCTATGAAAGACTATGATGGGTTGTGCCATAAGGATACTGGAAGGACTGGTCTATTTTATGACAAAGGTGATTTAGGTTAGACATCAGGAAACACCATTTACTGTTAGGAAAATCCAGGACTGGAGAAGAACACCTAGAAAGACTTGTTACTCTTATGATTGGAGACTAAAGACAGATCAGACATACATCTGCTAAGAGAGGCCAAGGTATAGTTATCTTGGCTCTGTGGATGGGGGGTGGAGAGGGTGTTCTTCTGAGATCTCTTTCAGCCCTATATTTCCACGATTTGTGGTCTCTGTGTGACTTAGATCTCTGTTGAACCAGGGCCTTAGATTACAATCCTAGACATCAAAGGCTTCATTCGGAAAGATTCATAGGCTGTCCAAGTCTCAGTTTTCTGTCCTCCGAGGAGAAGGTATCTCTCTGGCTGCTACTCTGACAGAGTTTTCTGCCTTGTTTATTAGTCACTCAGCTGAACCAGACCTGCAGCAACACAGCAGTCAGTTTCTGGAAAGGTTTTGCCAAGGAAGTTTGAATGAACCCAGGATGCACCAGGAGCTGATTTCCCTTCACACAGTGTTCTCTGTCCTGCACTGTTCTTGCCAACGGTCTGGTGTTGGAATATCCTTCAGGAATGGTGTTCAAGAAGCAGAAAAATGCTCAGAGGTCAGATGTGTAGCCAAAAGATAAAAGTTGAGGCTCCAGCCAAGATGAATATGGATCAAGTTTTCTTCTAGCACAAAGAAACACAAACCCTGAGCATGCAAAACTTGTCTTGTCTTTCCCTCATACCCACTGAAGTTGGCCTACAGGGGCCTCACATTTGCTTTTAGAGAAGGAGAAAAGATGAATGGTGGCACATAACCAGAACAGGATTGTTGTATTAGCGTCTGTGTTTCCTCCAACCATTGCCAGCAAGGTCAAGAGGTGAGAAGAGGAAGGGCCCTTGACTCCAGATTTGACTCAGATGAATTCTGTACTGTTTTTTATAGGAATGTTGTTTCTGGTGATCTGCTTTGGACTTTTAAGAGACTGTTTTTTCTGCTGTATGTAATTCTGTTTGGTGTGTCTCTCTGGATACAGCACTGACTGCTGACCTCAGCCTTATGTACACAATTGCCCCACACTGATCCACCAGTGAAGGTCCTAGCAGCTGTGTGTTCAGCTGGTGACAGCTGTGAAGGTCTGCATGATCACTGGGAAGTGGTGGTATGGAAGTTAAGATTAAAAAAGAAGACGGCAAATGTTAAATATCTGTAATAGATGTGTTGCCATGAGGATACAAACACCACCATCCTGTAAAATATACAACAGACTGCTTCTGATTATTGACTTTTTCTTTCTCCAAATTTCTTTTCTCTTGACATTGCCTTTGACCTATGCTGGGACCTGAAATCCCATTTAGCCACTGGAGGGCAATCCAAACTCTTCACCATAAATATTTCTAACCCATGGTTTGCCAAGTAGCAGCATCCCCACTGTGGCTCAAGGACTGCAGTTTGCTTTTGTTCTCTGACTCTCTCTCTTTGCCACCTCCTTTCACAGACACCACCAACAGGCTTGTGTCAGTGAAGTTTTGTAACTATAAGAAGTCTTCTTTCCAACAAAATACCAACCATGTCAAAACAAGTTCCTCCACAAGTCACCTCCTTGTTAAGTCTGTGGAGAGTGCTCATGCTTGGCAGATAGACTCCATGGTGCATAGGACCTGCATGACAGTCAGCCACTGACACTTGATTAGTGCCAAACTCAGTAGTGACATGTTGGGTAGGGATCAAACTTTGCTAGTGCTGCATTATACTGGACTGACTAAAATTCATCTTGGGGAAACAGAGATGTCTAGAGGTATCAGAGAAGGCAATCTACACCCAGTGCAACACAGGAGACTCTGGGCACTGTTATCCATCTGCATCCTGTAAGAAATATGGGCTGCTCCTGCCTAAAGTTCCAGGGACTACTGGTAAGAATAAGCAACAGAAATAATTTAACCTTGTATATTTTCCATTTGAATCAGACCCTTGGTTTTATGTCAGGTTATGTCATTCTGGGTCCAAACAGGGTCTCAAGCACCTTGTAGCAGGTGCAGAACAGAGATTTTTAGTTGTTTTTTCTTAAGTAATCTCCTACTCCATCTCCAAGGTCTACTGAAAATTTGAATTTATCTAGAAGTTTTTCAGCAACCAGTCAGCAAATATGAATTGTTCACTGAGCAGATTCCCTTTGTCTCCTGCTATTCCGATAGGGTTGAGCAGAGTAAGGGTGCTGGAGCTCTCTAAGAAAGACCTGGCATCTGGAGATGTTGAACAGCAGCATTCTCAGGAATGGAGAAAGTCAGCAAACCAAATACAGCTTGACCTCAACCTTACAACCATAAGGCTCCAAGAAACCCTGGGCACTTCTCCAGCCTCAAGGCAGCAAGTACTACTGCAGTGGCATCAGCATCTCCCAGGCTGTGCAGTGCTGAGTACATGGAAGCTGGAGGTAGTGCAACAGAGCAGGAGCCCTGGCATAGTTCTGCAAGAGGATGAAAAGACCTGCCTCCTCCAGGAAACATAGATGGGAAACTTCCCTTGTTCAGGAGAAAAGGGTAGGTTTCATTTCAGACTTCCACCAGAAGGTCTGCTCCAAAAGGTGCAGAGCAGCTGATGGAGAAGTGCAGGCTACACAATAGCGCAGAACAAGGCAGCTTCAGCTGCAGAGTGTCTTTTCTCAGCACCAGTCATGCCTGTGCTCTTGGCAGCATGGTGAGCCAGTGCATGGTAAACCCCCCCAGATCAGGGGCCAGCAACACCTCCCATCACAATCTGTGAGCCTTGTGGTTTAGGTGTCTCCTGGGCTTTGCTTTGGTATAGCTGCAGGACTGTAGTTCCTAATGCTTGGGAGAAGTCGTCCATCTTCTCAGTTCCCCAGGCTCACCCCTCTATGTGTTGTGCAGAAAGCTCACTTGTAGCAAGGCCGTGCCCCAGTATTCTGACAAGTCACTGGGACAGCTTTTAGGGTGCTAATGGCTTCATTTCTTCTCTTGCCAAGATGTTGGGTGGCCTCCTTACTTCTTGGTGGCCTGCCCAGTAGCTTCCGGAGAGCTGAAGCACCTGCAGTTGCAGGGCACTAGCTTCCCAAATGTCATGGTATGCTGGAGCTTCCAGGCTCCCAGTCTCCAGTTCCCAGTCAGTCTTGGTGATGGTGAACTGGGAGACTGCAAGCCACAGGATCTAGACTTAAATCTGGCTAAGTCATTTGGATAGTCCAGGTTTCCCTAGCTCCACTGGAAGTCAACAGGCAGGATGTGCAGGGTCTGGAAGTCCTAAAAATATATATTTTTGGCTCCCATGCCAGCTGGCATGTCACACCAATAGCATGGGTGTCCATTTTGGGGCAGTTGACTATGTAGGTGACCCAGGAGCTGGGAGCAATACGAACCTCCAAGCTGTGCCCAAGGCCAAGTGTAGCTGAAAATTTGAGGCCCAGGCCCAAGCCCAAGGCAGAGGTGCTGGCTCCCCCTGAGCTCAGCTGCCAACAGCAGCAGCAGGCAGGAGTGAGGCATGAGCAGCATCTCACCATTGCAGCCAAGCACAGACCTCAGCACAGTCTGGGAGCCCCGTGGGGCAGGACAGTTCCCACAAGTAGCAGGCAGCTTGTGACTGAGTTGCTGAGAGCAGTTAATTCCCGGGGTCCTGAAGGAGTGTGGTGGGGAATTTGTCTGGGGTCTTGCAGCCCCCTAGATGTGCACCTCTCACCACATCAGCCATGGCATGCACCTTGCAGGGTGCCCAGCTCTGTGTACAGCCTGCACAAAACACTGCTTCTGTCATGACCTGGACTTTTCAACCTCCTTTTCTTGTATATAAAGTGATCCTGTAGACAGGATCTGTATATAGGCTATTCTAGACATAAAATGATACAATTTTACAGCCCCTGCTTAACCTTTTATTTCTGAAGCCATAAGAATAAGCATTTTTCTATAGGTAAGACAGGACATATAGAATCACCAAGGAGGAGAGAGATTCAGAGAAGTATGGACAAAAAAGGCTCTTTTAAATTAGATTCAGGAAAGGTCTATGCATTTTCCACTTAGGAAAGGACAGGATTTAAAATGACTGGGACATAAAACAAAAGCCAAGCCAAATACTGAGAGCAATGTAACCAGTGAAACAATAGGAAAGTTATTTAGCAACATACACAGCCCTGGAACAGCCACGCTGTAAGTTAAGCACGCAAACCAAATGTATTTTGGGCTGCTGGTGCCAGAGCACTCAGCTAACCCTCCAAAACCTACCTCAGAGACAGCATGCTTACATTTCCCTATCAACAACAGCCTGTGAGGCAATCACTGTGAAAGGATATACAACACTTATTTATTTCAAACAGCCACTCATGCAGAACAGCTGGCTCTGTCATCCTAACCAGATGCTCTTCAGCAACCCCACATGCAAGGTGCATTGTGCAGCTTCCACATGTGTCCCTGGAAGGGCATGTTCTGCTCTCCTACTGCTCTGTACTAAGCAGTTGACTGCCAATCACTCTGTCCAGTAACTTCATCTGCCTCCTGAGCATCATCTCTCATAAGTCAGCAAGTACAGGACCATTTCTGTCATAGTACAAGAGAACCTGTTCTTGCTCTCTCAGAAATGATGCCCTTGCTTGCTGGTAAAATAAAGCTGCTATGAAATTACATTCTGTAGCAGGTGCATTGGCCTTCCCTTTGATCCAAGTCTTCCTCAATGCATGAGGTTCCCCCTTGAACTGAAATCTCCTTAGTGTTGTGGTCGTGGGGAGAAGAGGTACCCCAAATCTAGTTAAGCTTATCTGATTCACAGACATTGTTTACTTTTTCCTGGGTCTTTGGAGATGGTTTAGCTCAAAGCATGCCTACACTGATGTAAACTAACCCCCCCTTCAAAGGGATGCCTTTGAAGGCTGAAATCATAAGGGATGAAGAAGTCTGGGGGAAAAAACCAAGCTGAAGGGCTTGGCTCCTCTGCCATTATGCCAAGGTGGTTGACATAACTTGTGTGAAAGATTTAAAAGTAGCCTACATTTCTGCTTGGATTGTTTCCTTGGCAGTGCTAAGAGATATTTTTTTTTGTCTTTTTGAAGGATCTACAAGCAGAAGAATGTTGACAAGTGCTCTGATTTTCCGGTCTTTTTCCTCATCTCTGACAAGAAAAGAGCTTTGGTATTTTCTTTCCAGTTTCCCACAGTAGAGCCTTGGGAAGACTATGTCATCCTGGGTTTGGAGAGCAGTGCAGCATGCAGTGTCATCCCCAGCACAGAACATGCCAGGGGGGCACTCTGCTTCCTGGCAGATAGTGGTGAATGACAGGAACACCACGTTTCCTCCATGTGATAAAATTATTTCTCCATTTCAGTGGGGACTTCCTTCTCTGCACTTAATACCTAGAATCTGCTGGCTCCCACAGGGATGTCCTTTGTATGACTTGCTGTTCCTGTTTCAGAAAGTAAAGTATTCATGACAGCTTTTCAAGGACTGAAAGGAATGTTTCTACTACAGCCACCAAAACTCTTCTCCTAAGCGCTTTGGTGAGAAAGCAAGTCATTTAGGGTTTACACATCTAATCACCTTTGCATCTCAGCTGAGAGAGAGGGTATCAGACATCTCTGATAGGGTTTGGATTTACATTTACAATTTTTCTATATCATGTTCATGCTTTGGAAGAGCAAGATGATGAGCTGAAACATGGTATGTGAGTACGTGTGCAAGTGTGAAAGAGAAAAAGAGGGAGGAAGGCATCAGAAACTCCAAGTAAAATGAGAATATTTAAGTCTTTGTCTTCACTCAACCTGAATGTTAGGACAAATTATTATAAAACTGTTTTTCTATTCTGTAGCAATTATCACTTTTAGGTTTTTTTTTTTAACAGGTAATAGCTCTGCTTGCCAACACAATTAAATCAGCTGGTGTTTGTGCTGTCAAAATTGGAAGCATTTCCTATTATTCCATTAATTTCATTACATTAGATTAAGAAATCATTTGGCTGGCTACCAATGACATGAGCTCAGAGTACACTGGGCAACGATTCATACTATTTCATGCCGCATCTGCTGGGGAAGTTTGTCACTGAAGAGAGAAGTGTGGACTTCTGTTTATTTAGATTTTCTGGGCCTGGGTCAAGGTCTTCTCCCAGAGAGGTTCTGAGTCTTACTGCAGCTTTGGGGCACCATTATAGCACATGGATGTCAGAATGACTAAATAATCCTAACTGTTAGATTGAAACAAGTTCTGCTGAAGCAGAAAAGGAGAAGTGGGAATCCTGAACCAGGGACCTACCAGATCATCACGTGCCTTGGCAGGCATTTAAGTTTGCTCAGCATTTTGATTCCTGCTCTGCACCCCTGGGATCTGACTAGTTAGCTTTACTAAAAAAAAAAAAAAACCAACAAAAAAACAACAGGAAAAAGTAGTGCACACCAAGAGCATGAAAATGTGTGAGGAGACAGCTTGTCCAGAAGATTGATCTTGGTCACTAAGACCCAGAAATCATGTTTGGACTTTCCCAACCCTATTGGACTTGTCTGTATTTCAGGATTGGCCTCTGTCATAAATACTGTGGCATTTTAATTATTTCAGAGGCAGACTGTTAGGGGCATGATTAGGTACACACTGCTGTGCCACCACTTGTCATTTACTGGGTAACAACCAAAAACTTCTACAAAAGTTCTCCTTTCCTGCCTATCCCCAAACCCTTCCCTAAAGTTGAATTAGAACTCCATAGTTTTGGTTTGTGCCTCATTTTCCATTATTCCTACATTTGTTTTCTCCGGGGTGCTCCACTGAGCCTGTCTACCAGACATATAGAAGCGGGAGAATAATGCAAGAAGAAAATGTATGTATAATGTATTCCACAGGCTAAGCAGGAACTAACTGACACTAAGAAGCCCAAACTTAACAGACATTGGGAATGGGTGTTGCATTTGGTCTCATGCTGGCATTTGCCTTTGCCCAATGTTAGGATCAGTTTATTTGTGGGGATCACTAAGGCAAGTTACATAAGTGTTGGCATTTCAGTGTGTTTGTATATAGCACCAGAGGGCTGTACTGACATCCAGAATGACCTCCATAGGCTGGGGAATGGGCTGAGAGTTCCCTCAACAAGTTCACCAAAGAGAACTGTGAAGTCCTGTGCTGCAGAGGAACAAGCCCAGATACCAGCAAAGTCTGGAGGCTGACCATCTGGAAAGCAGCTCTGCAGAGAAAGCCCTGCAGGCATTCGACTCACTGCATTGGTAGGCAACAAGTTGATCATGAAATATGCCCTTATGTCAGAGAAGGCTAAAACCTTGCTGGGATGCCCTAGGAGGGTGGTCAAATACAGGCAAAGGTGGCGCAGAGAGGCTGTGGAGTCTCTGTCTTCTGAGATCTTCAAGACTGGACATGGCTGTCAGCTGCCTGCTCCAGCTGACTGTGTGAGCTGGTGTTTGACTAGGTGATCTCCAGAGGGGCCTTCCAGCCTCTGCAATTGTGCAAGCCTGTGATTATTGCAAAGCCATAGCAATGATGTTGGTGCAACTGCAACTGTGCTCCCACAGGTGAGTTTATGATGACATTCATAAAATGTCCACCATGGAAAAAAGGTATGCTTGCATGTCAGGTCAGGATTTAGTTCAAGAGTCTGCTGGAAGCAAAGGCACAGGGCAAAAAGGATGACAAGGGTATCACTGCTGCCTGGGGTGGATTTCTGCCTGGATACCACTGATCATTGCACATGGC
>JAVSBS010013776.1:45222-62769 GCA_033124195.1 Coracias cyanogaster | reverse complement strand
TCTAACTGAAGCTTGCAACAGTGTATCAGAAGAGTTCCACAGCCCTCAGTTCACACTGTATACCCAGATACACGGCACCAGAAAACACCAGCAATAGTAGAAGATCTTCTAGAAATGCCCCTAGACGTGAAGGGCAGTTCAAAGTTTCCAAGACCAGCCGCAGCTGAAGGCAAAGACAAGAAAGTGGACACGGGCCCAGTGTCTTTGCACTTCTTCCTGTGTGTGGAGAGCAGGAGGACGGGCAGTGGCCGGTGGAGCACTCCTGATCTCCAGCTTCAGCATGGAGATATGGCTTTTGTCCTGATTTGTGTGCTGCCTACCATGTATTATCTTGTCCCTGCCTGACCCCTCTGGTCAGTGTCTGGGAGGCCTTCCCAGCTGTTCTGTGTGCATGTAGGAGAAATAGCTCCTCAAAGGCACATGGTCTTTCCAAGCAGGCTGGGGCAGCAGATCACTTCCTTGCTGGTCATCAGGGACTCTGTAGGGTGGAAAGTGATGCAGCTGGAGGTTCAGCATTGCTAGCATCTGTGTAAATTTTATGAATTCAGGTCATAACTCCTACACGTTATCCGCATGCAGTGTGGGAACATGAGCTAAAGCTCAAGTAATCACCTGGTGCTCAACACTAACATTGTTATGAAAAATAAGTATGTGGTTCAAAAGCTGATCTCTTTAATAAATTGCTTCCTACTTTTCAGGCATGTGAAACCATTAGTAAATAGACTCAGTATGTCTTGTCTACCAGGCTGAAAAATAAGCCAGGATTGTGTCTTAATTGTACTAAATCATTAAGTACCAGTCACTCCCCTTTTGTTGTGGTTGTTTTGTCAACAGTCTGTCAAGCTTTTACCTTGGTAGTGATCCAAGTGTCACAGTTGTGTATCCACAACTTAGAGGAAGAGATCACAGCCTTAAAAATGTAAGTAAGTTGAAAACTGTTAAGTCTCTTAGTCATTTGTGTTTCACATACTGGAACCTCTCCTGCTCTTCTGGTTTTGTAAATCGTTGGACATGAAAGAGCACCATGATGCATGGAAAGTACACTGTGATTTATGTTCCCTGTCCTCATTCACTCAGAGGTGACACTGGGCTCTTCTGGCAGCACAGCAGAAGGGACATCACAGTGCCAGACCTGGGTAGTCCAGGGGCAGGTGACAGCATCCTGCGCACACTGTGGTACCACACTGAGCACGCTTGCTACTCAGCTGCCTGCAAAGCAAGGAGGCCTGGGCAGGGCTTATACAGTTCCAGGTCATGGTCCCAGGGGGACTGAAGCCTAGTCCCATCCTTTGCAGAAAGCAGGGCTGCCCCAGCCCATCAATACCCCGGGGATGAGGCCCATGGATCTGGGCACCACGAGGAAGGGAAGTACTGAGCTTGCAGACCAAGCGGCTCCTCATAGTCATGGCTTTCATTTGAGTCAAGGGTGCCTTTCTGCTCCTTAGTCACACACATGTCAAGAGGTCACTCTGTCCTGCAGGCAGTGGGAAAGGCAAGAACAAAAACAGTGAGCACAAATGCAGCCTCAGGAGGCCTTTCAAAAAGGGTGCAGGTGTTCATCCTGCAGTCCACAGTGGTTTCTTGTGTCCTGGAGATCTTAGTGCTGTGGTTTTGCCCATCTTGGGAGAACCGCTTTTTTCCCACGTGTGCAAATAGCAATGCGAATAACTGCAAGAAGGAAAACTGGACTGTGCAGAATATGAAGTTTCAGCAAAGTGTATCCCTAATCCACATGCATGAGAAGCTCCATGAATTCAAAGTAGTGCTTCATGCTCTGTTTCGCTGATCTAGCAAAAAAAAAAAAAAACAAAAAAAAACAAACCAAAACCCACCCTATAGGTTTTTAATGTTTTTTTTCACTTTGGAGCACTTCTGACAGGAAATTTCTGATGTTCATTGAACAATTAGGCAAGTTTTAAAAACCAACCACACCTATGTGTCTAAACGGACCATGTTACCTTAGACCAGATGTGACCCACACAAGTATATCTAGAAACCGTCCCAGAAAAGCTGTGATATTGGTGCTGTAAATATTTGTGACTATGAACAGTTTTGTGGACTTTTATGGGACTGGACTTGATAGTAAGGCACACCAGGTAATGAGTGCTTGCAGAACTGGGAACATTTTTCCCCTCTCTATAAGAAATTACATTTCTAGAGAGGGTCAAAAAGGTCACCTACTTTTGCAAAAAATAGGGAAAAAATTATTTAAGGAGCTGAAAACAGTTTTGCTTAAGGCAGCCAAAGCAGAGATATTTAAGATAATTGGGGTAATTTTTACAAGAAATATTGGTCTGGTACTCTTACAGAAACCATTATCAAAATCAGGAAAAACCATTTTGGTTCAGAAAAACAGGAACAGCCCTGTAGTAGCTTGCTGGGGTTACAACCCTTTCAGCACTGCTGTTCTTGGAGCTCTTGGACTAAATCCAGCATCATTGGGGGTTCCATCCCAGCCTACAATTCAAAGTGAAAACTCAGCACTGGGATGTGTGCAAGCAGGAATAAAGTTGAGCCACCAAATCCAGGCTTACAAAAATCTACAGTCATGATTAACTGTTCAAGGAACCGTTCTGCAGCTGTCAGATAAATTCCCATAGTAGCTAAATGCTGTCAGTGCTGTTTCTTGGGTTAAATTTCACTTCTGTGGCAATTATAGTCCTGTCAGTGGAGTGCCGGAAGTTGTTAATTTGGCATCTTTTATGTATCCTTCATGCTTTCCCCCCTAAGTTTGCACTTAGTTTTTTCTAACATCTTTTTTTACTGCTTCCCTCTGGCATACATTTGTTACTCAGGAAACAACAGGCCCGTTGTTATGAGAAGAATTTACCTGTCACTCACAAATGCTGTATGAAGCATGTTTATACAACATTTTGGAATTTATGCAGAGGTTTGGGAAAAGTGTGGGCATTCTGATGATCATTTTTATGACCACATATATGGTGCCGTGCAAGTATTTTAGGTGCAAGACGTATAACAGATTAAGTTTAATTTCTGTTATTCTTAACTGTTATTCTTAACTATAAATACCATTAGCCGGAGCCTCAGCTGGTGGTATAGATGACAGCACCCTGCTCTGGCTCTGCTAGTGCTGCAAACTGCATGAGAGAAGAGGTGAAAAGCCTCACTGGAGTGTGACAGCGGGCACACAGGCTGCAGCTGGTTGTCCCCAAAGCTGCAGCCCAGCCCCAAGCAAAGTGTGGCTGTGGTCTCTGACAGGCAGGGAGATGGTGGCGATGGGGCTGAAGAACAGGGAGGCCACCCTTGCCCATGTGTGACCTTGGGCCAGCTTCTGCCTGGCAGCCACAGTGGTAGGAGAGGCTCCAGTGTGCAGGCACACTATCCCACCATCAACACTTGCCCTTTCAATAGACAGCAAGAAGGACAGCAGTGTGGGAATGTGAGCACCCTAGAGTCATGGGTAAGGAACAAAGGTGTAATATGGTTAAAAAGGAGTTTTTACTAGCCGGGACAGCAATGGTTTTAAAAACAGCATCTAGCCCCTCAGCCTCAAGCTGTCCCTTACAGTGATCTCCCTGTCATCTTCTGAGATGAATCCCACGTCAGCCTGGACACATGCATTATTCCTCCAAGTAAGGCAAGCACCTTAGCTTGTTTCCTCTCTTGCTTCTTTCTCTCTCTCTATGAGAGAGACCTGGACTGGCAAGCATGTAACTGCAGAATGCACAGTGAGCTCTTTGCAGCTCTTGGGTGATGTAGCCAGTGGCACTAGTCAGCTGGTAATTCTTGGTGGTTCAAACCTTGAATTCACTGACTCTTCCCCACTACTACGCTGTAAACCAAACAGTGGATGCTCATTATTTCAGGTGTATCATTCTCATAAGTGCTGTTGCAGGGATAGAAATGGCAGGACTGTGCTCCTGCAGCTGCCAGCATGCCAGCAGGATGGGAGCTTGGCTCCTCCACTCATCTCATCATACAGCAGAATTGTGGTGTACTGACAGAGAAATAATCACTTGCTAATTGAAAAATGTTTTATTGCTGCTTATTTCTGCCTCTATTTTCCTCCTAATGTGCAGCACACTACAGAAACACAGTGTGCCAGGAGGCGGAAAGTCTCAGGAAAAGACATTTAGAGACAGGTGATTTTGTACCTGCTGGCCATCCACACCTCACTTTTTGTTTGTGGACTGCAGTGTAGGCATACACAGCTCAAAACAGCCAGGGCTGTTAGGAATAAAGGCACTAGCTGGTTTCATTTTAATCTGCTCACTTTAGTTTTTCACAAAATACACAGTTCCTGAACCCTTCTTGATTGAAGAAAGCACTGGGCTTTCTAACTGTCTTAAGCATCTATCTTAACTTGTTTTTAACCTGCTTCAAGAGAAAACAGTTTATTTATCTTCAAAACAAAAGAAAATAACTTCTGTGGGGTCTGCTACTTGTTGGAAAGCCAGAAGACCTGGTAGAGATTCCCAACCTGTAGCATTATTTTTGCTGTTATCCTTTTACAACACTGTACTTCATGGTCAAGCCAGCCTCTTTAGACCATATGACCCAAACTACCAGGATTTGTTAGTTCAATTTGTTAATGCCAAGAGCTTCCCTAATTTATCTGCTTGAATCTTTTTTTGCAAGACCTCTATAACCATTTGTTCAGATAATCTTTTAAAGGAGAAGCAGCGGGTTTGGCACTCAGATACCAGACCTTTGTAACAGATGAGATGGTCATCTCACCTTACTTCTGATGGAGACAGCAACAGCAACAAAGACAAAGTTAATGATCACAGGGAAGAAGCTGTTGTTTTCCATTTGATGACCTCTCATGGTCTTTAACTTCATTTGTTTGGCAGACTTTTCTCAGAAATATGAAGAAATGCAGTTTCTGTTCAAAAATATTTCTTCTGATGGCATCCAGCACCTCAGAAATGTGCAGCAGCTGACACTCTTTTTCCTGAAAATGTATTACAAAAGGAGAGTCTTCTTAATAAGTTAACATCTGAGAAAGAATCCTCCAAATCAGTTCCTGTTCATACATATTTCCTGACTAGAAATCAGCTTAAGTTTGACTCCTGAAAGCTCTAAAATTATGTGCTCAACATAGAGTTTTTTGCAGTCCCAATTAACCATATTTCTTGATTTAAGGCCTGGAATGATGAAAGCCTGACCAATTTACAAGAAATGGTTCAGGTGCTCTGAGATGTTATAGCATCTTCAGAGCAGCTTGGTAGGAGGTTTGTCTGTAGGTCGAAGTGAGAAGCTATGTATGAAGAACATAAAGGTTGTTTATCTTTAACTGACATTCTACTTTTTCTCTGACTGGTTGTGAATAAAGACCTGTCTGGAAAGATGCAACAATGATGCCATTTGGAACAAGGTATCCTCTTCCTGACTGTGACTCAGATATTAGGTCTGTAGAAAAAAATCTACTGCTTTTTTTTTGCCTTTTTTTTCCCCTTTTTTTTTTTTCTTTTGATGATGAAAAATAAGCCGTTGAAAATGGACATACTGTAGAAACAAAAACATTTCCTCTACTGGTAGAAAGAGAAAGAAATGAGTTAAGAAGAAAACAAGGACTCCCTGACCTCATCTTTTCCATTGTACACTACTGCAGGAATTAAAATGAATGCTAGCAGATGGGGAGTGGAAAAGTTTACTGCTGCTAACACTGAGGTGATACTGCTCTGTGTAACTGTGAAAGCAAGGACTGTTTCCATTTCACTCTGTGCATTTGTTTTGTCCACACCTTCCAGACTCATTGTGGGAAACCGACCCACATTCCTCCAGGAATCTGCACATTTGGTCACTCATAAATGAAAAAAGGTAGGAAATACACTTTCTCTACTCTTCTGTCTCTCCATTTGGTATGTGTCCATTGCAGCAGATAGGTGTACTTCCATATGACTAAGATCAACTTGTAGTATTTGAACAATAAATACAAATGTCCTGCTAGGATGGTGTTCACAAGTCTCTGTTCAACAAAATACTTATATGCCTACTTATATGCGTCAGCAAAGCACTGAAACATAAGTTCAATTATACCCACATGTTCAGTTCCATTACCTTTAATGGTCTTCAAACCCACATTGAACATCAGATACACACTGAAGGTTGTCCTAAAGAGTTTTGGCTTGCCTAGGGACTCAGGACACTGAGAGCTGGGGGTGACCCACTTGTCAGGTAGTTAGTCATCTTTTGTCAGCAGCAATGATTCAGAGTCTTGACTGTTAACATGGAAGAGCTGGTAGTCAACCCCACATAGCAAAAGGATATGTTGAGTGGAATGGGTGAGCACTCTGCTTCTGAGACCTGTATTTGGTGGCTGGATGGCTTGGGGGAGACCTTATTTGTGACTGAAGAAGAAACGGAGGCAAAGGCATTGCTGGGATACTCTTGGCATCTTTCCCAATAACATTACTCGAGAAGCTCTGCTGTTGACTACAAACCTCTCTATCTGGGAGCCAGGCTGAGAAGTATTTCAAAGTATCAAAAGATGTTACCTCAAGCAAGAGTGATTTTGTGTTTGGAGTGTCCTGGTTTCAGCCAGAATATCCCAATAGCTGGCACAGTGCTGCATTTTGGATTTAGGATGTGATTACGGTTGATAACACACTGATATTTTAGTTCTTGATAAGCAGTGTTTTTACTAAGTCAGGGACTTTTCAGCTTCTCATAATGCCCTGCCAGTGGAGGCTGGGAGTGCACAAGGAGCTGGGAGGGGACATGGCAAGGACAACTGACCCAAACTCGCCAAAGGGATATTCCATACCATATGACATCATGTCCAGTATATAAACTAGGGGGAGTTGTACAAGGTGCACCATGGCTCAAGGGCTAGCTGGGCATTCATCAGCGGGTGGTGAGCAATTGTATTATGCATCACTTGTTTTACGTATTCTATTATTATTATTTCCCTTCCTTTTCTGTTCTGTTAAACTGTCTTAATCTCAGCCCACGAGTTTTACTGTTTTTTTCTAATTCTCGTCCCTATCCCACTAAGGGGGAGTGAGCGAGCAGCTTTGTGGTGCTTAATTTCCAGCTGGGGTTAAACTATGACAGAAGGAAGTTAGGAAAAACCCCTCACACAGGTAGAGTAGGAGCCCCTGAGGACTCCATCCAGCCCATCACCAGCCATGCCAGGGCACTGCTTTTCCCTGAGGCAGGGCAGAAGCCTTCCTGGAGCACCAATGGACATCTCTATGGAGGCAATGGAATTTTGCTATTTTTCAGTAGGTGAGAGTATGGCCTGAGGAGAATTGGATGAAGGCACACAACATGCAAGGCAGGAAGGGGGAGTGCTTTGGGTACAAAAGGAACCTTAACTTTACCAAGTTTTCAATCTAAAAAAAGAAGGATGTAAAATGGAAAGATGAGGGGAAATTGCCCACTGATTACAAATACAAATGGAGAGTCCAAAGAAAACAGACTTTACAAGGGGGTTATGAAGAGGTTACCATAAAGTTTCTCTTCACTTTTTGACCCATCCTATGAGTCACTCTATGATAAGACTGAGCAGAGAATTGTCATATGGGAAACGAAGTAAAAGCAGCTCTTCTCCTAAATAAATAAGTGCTCTACCCAGGGGGAATTACAGAAATATAAAGTTGATCTCTCTTTCCCTCATATCCTTCAGCTTTGTGTTTCTGGGCATTTCTTTAGGCACTTGAAGTGCTGGAAAAAATACTAGCCTTGAGCTCAGGATCTGGTAAGTAAAAAGAATTTAAGTATGGTAACACAACATCTCCTGCCTTCTGCCCTTTGCCATGTACAGGAAAAATTAATTGTCTATGCAACCAACTCTTCTCCAGCTGGACTCCATCAAACAGCAAGCTACTTCTATGGAAAAAATCCCATGAACTTCAGGGGAGTTTCTAATGGGCCAGCTGCAATACTTGACAATCCTCTTTTGATGTCTGTGGTGGGATCCATCCCATGCTCTGATGCTGGGTGATTGCATTGCCTGTCACTAGGCAAGCCTCTGAGCTAATGGTAGACTGTGCTCATATTTGGGCTTTTGGAAGTCAAGCACAGAGTAGTGGAAGGCAGAGCAGAGCAGAGATATAAGTGGCTGCTTTCCATCTGGGTTTTGCAGACAGCTACTCTGCCGGTGAAACTGAGCTAATTTCCAGTTACTGAGGGGTATATCTGCATAACACCACTGTGACCCACCACAGAGCTGTAGTTGTGATTGCTGTTGGATAGCCCTAATGAAGTCATAGCCCATTGAGTATAAAGGCATGTTAAAATCTCTTGAGCTGGTGCTGACATACATTTGGCTCAGTTTTTATCTGATCCATTGGACTTTGACACATAAGATTGGATTGCCCTCTTTTGGTACTGAAGAACCCCCTGCTGAAGGATGACATTCTCTTCCTCTGAAAAAAATAATTTCTCTGCTAACGGAGGGCACAGCCTTCTAGTGACTGTCACTGAGCTTACCCCAGCAGGAGCAGGGAGGGAATGTTCACAGCTGAGTGCTATGAAGCCAAGCCATGAGGAAATGGTGTGGTTCGCTACACAGAAGTATTTTTGGAGCACCATTTCTTTCTGAAGGACCAGTGATAATGAACCCAGACAAAAGAACCAGATAGTAAATGCAAGCAGATGGTGTTTCCAGATGCTCCCAGTAATTTCTCTGACACAGTGCCTCAGCAGTGCCTGATAGCTAAGGAATGGGTGACATAAAAGGATAAGAAATGATCTGGTTTTATTTTTAGTCATGCTCTTTTTTCATACAAGGAGTTTAGGTTTATCTGCTCTGACAGTATCATTTGATAAATTTCAGTTCAATGAGTTTTGTTTGGATTGGAAGAGAGACTTCTATATTTTCTCACATTAAAATCAGCATTCATCACCCTGGAAAATGAGACTGTATGAGTACAAGCCTACCAATACAAATCTCAGAGATGTCCCTCTCCCACCACCTCTCCTCCCTTTCAGCTCAAATCCTTGCAGGTAGCTCCTTGCCTTCCATCCAGAAACCTGACAACCATCATGCTGTGCAGGTGATGTGATCCTGGCTGCCACGATACCGCTGAATCCTCCTGTGCATTTATCTCATCCCTTTTCTTCTGCATTATCTGTTTAGACAGTATGCTCTCTGGAAACAATGACTAGACCAAGAAAACCTTTGTGCTTGGCAGTACTTTGATAAATAAAAAATAATAGCAATAATGGTAATAAAACCAGTGATAATAACTATGGCAGCAGCAGCAGCAGATTAACCAAGTTATTCATTTCACTATTTAGCGAGTACAGTTGCTTGGAAAAATGAACAAGATGAGTCTTTTATGAACACCCAGTCCACTTAAGAAAACATATGCGAGGACTAAGGTACTCACCTATCAGCTGTGTCATGGTAACTGCCCTTAGAGCTCTTACAGCATAGCAGACAAAGTAAGGCATCTTTATATAGTGCCAGGAGGAAAAGGTCTGGGATAAAAGTCATCACCTTGCAATTCCTGCATATATGTATGGAGTAAGTGCCACTGCAGGCCTGTTGATCCTGCAGTAAAGTCATTGTGTGCATGAGGCTCAAATTTACTCACCTTGTACTGACAGCTGGTCACAGACTTGGATCAGAATGAGCTGGATGTCTCTGTGCACCACAGTGCCAGAACCCTATCAGAAGTCCAGTTTCAGAAAGTGCAGTTAGTTAGCAGAGACTCAGGTGAAAAGTAAAATCACAGACAGAATTGATTTGGTTCTAACTCAAACCAGGACAGTGTAGTATTTTTAATAGCACTGAACTGACAGGTGAGCTTGTGGTTTCTTTTCAAAATAATTTCACCAATCTAAAACAAAATGGCAGGCAAGATTTCAAAAGTTTGGCCATAAATCCCCCTAAAGGTTCTTTTTTGTTGTTTTGGAAAGAGAGAAACAATGTAGAAGATCCTTCCCAGACCCACAAGGCCAATTTCAACCTCAGTGCGAGGCCATCTCCATGAGCAGATGTTTTATTTATTGCACTGAATTGCTGGAACGTCATGTTTGAGGCTGGCGCTTTGACTGATATGTGAAAGTTAAGAAGAATCCAACCACAACACTACAAAATTAAAGGAAACAGATCTTGTTTCGCCGTCAACAGCCTGACAGATAGTAGGCGAGGCCCCATTTACCCTACAGGCTATCGAAAGGTAACTTGATCAAGGCATATGAGATAAATGAAGATGACACAGCCATGCTGTGACTGGAAACAGGCCTCCAGCAGTGACAACAGTGTGTGTGCATGTTTGCTAAGTAAATGGCAAGGGTGTTACTTGTTGTCTCAAGATGCAGCTTTCTGCTTCAAAAGGCTGTTGTGAGCAAGTGTGAACATGCTGGGTCTTTGCTGTCCCAACCGTTGAATATGGTGGGAAACCAGGACCTTCCCTAGAAACAATGGCTCAGGTACTGCAGTGAAAATAACTCCATTTTGGGAAAACCCAAGGGTTTTAAATTACTTTTCGTAGTAATAAAACACAAGTCCATTTGAAACTTTTAATAAAAAAATATGAGAGAGCCAAAGATGTTTTCCCAAGTGATTGCTGTCCTTAACAGGACCTCAAGAAGTGGGAACCTGTCTGCTCTGAGTTCCTGTGTGCTCTGGCTGAGGCAGGAGAGTATGTGATAATTATCAGGCTATTCTAGGGTTACACCTTTTCTCCAGCAAAATTCCATCCTGGGCTAAAGACACCGTTGGTCAATGTTGACATGCTTCTGCAAAGCCATTTGTTTTTCAACAAAACATCATTTTTGACCAAAAAAGGTTGTTTTGAAAAGCATTTCCTTGGGTCAGGTGCTTTTGCACTGTGTCCAAATGTCCATGGTGCCAAGTGCTTTTCTAGTGTTCAAATATTCTGCATTTTTTAGTCAAAGATCTGAAAGAAGTGTTTAAAACTTGCAAAACATAAAGCAGATCCTATTCCCGCAGCCAGATAAACCTACAGTGGAGAGCTGGTTTGAACATTTTAATGTCAGTTTTTATCTCGTATCCAGACACTGGTTTGATGGTGAAAGTGTTTTGCAAGGATATAGTATTTGCAAAAGTATTTTTGACAGGATAGCTCCTGAGGCTCTGAGAAAAAGGCGAATGATATGGAGACAAGAGCTGTGACTTTATTTTGCTTTGTGAAAGCATTTTGGCTTTTTCCCAGTCTGGAACAAAAACAGCTTTAGGCTCTCTCGTAAGTCTGCCTCATAGCAGTATCATTTCCTGCCGAGTCAAAAACAGTGCTGACCAGGTGCCCTTGTTTCTTTAGCACTTCAGTGGATCTGTTAAAAAACTGTGGAACAGACTATGAAAAGGAATAGCACAGTCCATGCAAATCTCCTAGAAGCTCTCATCTTTCACGTTATGTTCAATTCATTTTATGTCAGCTGTGACACTTCTGTTTCCAGCGTGCCACAGGCATTTTTACTGATGATATACAAGTGCTTCAGAGTTTCCTGCTACTTTCCCTTGAAGCCTGTCTCAAGGGCACTAGGCAGAGGAACCCTTGCCTTCTTGGAAAATATTTTGTAGTCAGTGGGATGCAGAGTATATCTGCAACATTTCTTCAGAGCCTCTTGTAGCTATTGGAAGGACTCCCCATGGACTGGAACAAGGGCCTTGCAATTCCTCCAGGTAAGTGTTGAAAGCTGTTTTCAGACTTGGGAGAGCAACAGCTACCTTCAAGTGAGGATCAGAACTTTTTCTTCCTGAGTATTAGGATTAGGAGCATCTATTGAAAAAGAAAAACCAATTCAGATACAGTTTTCAGGTTACCATACTTAATGTTGAAGAAGCTTGACAATATTAATAGACTAGAAAGGTTAAGGATTGAGACTTGGGCTCATCTGATCAAGTGTGTCTACATTTCATCTCCATGCATGTTATCCTCAACCCATTAGTGGATAGGAATGATGAAATTCACCTCTTCCTAAAACAGATGTCTTCAACAGGGCAGATGAGCAGGATAGTACTGATCTGACTATAAAGGCAGCTGAGATATGGGGGTTAGCTCCAGTAGAGATTCTGTGGCAGGTCCCTCAGTGGTGGAAATAGGGCAAGGCAGAAAGGCTGGCTGCCCACTGCATTTGGTCAGTGGCACCTGGGCACTCAAGTGGGATGAAGCAGTCACTGGATCTGCCCTCAAGGATGCTGCTGTGAGCCCCCCATGCTTCCCCCTGCTCCTACTGCCAGGGGTGCCAACTCGCAGCAGTTCTGCAGAATGATAGTGATATAAAACTGCTGTGAACCAAGAATTATGCTCCCTCATGCCCCTGTCCTCGATTCTCACCCCTGTCCCCTCCTCTCCCTGCCTGCAAAGCCAAGAGCCCAGCTACTTGTGGTCTGGAGCCTCCACTAAAAACATGTGAAATAGTTTTCAGCTGGATCCAATGGAAAGGCTTGGCATGATGCATGTACAGAGATAAGCTTTTTCTCCTCTGTTTGCCAGGAACCAGTTTACGGCAGTGAAATGTTGGGATTGCCTGGCATGTTGATCCTGTTGTAAGAGCTCATCAGGCATTGCTTTCTGCACCAGCAGATGCCTGACAGCATTGCTACTGCACACAGCTGCCATTACAGGTAGCTTCTCTGAGAGAATTTCACTGACCAGCCCATTTTGAAAGCCAGGAGTGGTAAAGGAATAAGCTCCCATGTGTGCTTTTCATCCACCCAAGGACAAAAGCAAGGTGAAGGAGCTTCATATCAGTCCCCAGTATGCTCCTGTGCCACTACAGACCTCTCATATGGAGGTCAGGAGGCAGACTTTGTCAAGGAAAAGACTGCTTCCTCCACTGAGGTCATGGAGAATGGGGACACCCATATCTCATCAAGGTGTCTATGTTCATGTGTGGGATGAAACTGTAGCCTCCAGACATCCTGCAATTTGGAGAATCTCAAATCTCTGTTACATAAATGAATGTGAGCATTTATTAGCCCTATTGACTCCTTGTAAGATCATTCTTTCAGCCTGTTTTAGGATCAGTGAATTTCAGGAAAATCACAGCAGCTACCTTTAAATTGACCAGCATATGATCTGTAGACAGACCTGAATTTTAAAATTCATGCTTTCTCTATTGGAGAGGAAGATTTCTCTCTATTCCTTCTTCAAATATCCCGAGAGAGCTGAATACACTTTTTGTGAACTTCATTATGGTAAAAATCTGTTCAACATGAATGGAAAGGGCCCACATATTATCTGTGATTTGCAGCACACACACTGCAATTCCAGGTAGCAGGAGCTTTCCTCTGAAATGAAATTAGGCAACAGTGTAATTCTTTTCATGCACCACATGTGCTGTCTTTAATTTAGAGGAGTTCATTGTGCCTTGCAAATGTCAATTGCTAAAGGCACACAGCTCAAGTAGGTATATTTATCGTTTTTCATTATATTTATTACTGAGATCATTCGAGTGAAACCCAGGTGTTCTGGGGTAGAAACCCTTCCTCCTCAGCAGGCAGCCCTCCCTGGCCCTCAGGGAGAGAAAATTATCTTCAAAGTGATTCCCAGGAATTCATTTCCTCAGTTTGGATTAGGTTTTCTAGCCTTTCTCCATTCTGGGCTGTGGTTTTTTACATTTATGCAGCTGGGCATACGTCTGATTTCTGGGTGTGTGGATGCCCAATTTGACAATCCTGACAAGATTTATTCCAAAATCGCCATGAGACCCACTTATCAGGAGGCACTGCCTGCTCACACAGGGAGTCTAGACGTTGTTGGGAATAGAAATCCACAGCAGCCATAAAAGTCTTCCTGGCCAGCATTACGCCATTTGGGAGAAACTACCCTAGATCTCCTGAATTTGCCGTGTAGGTGTGCCATGTGCTGGCTAATGATGTGCGGCTGGCAGTGCCCTGCTCCTCCATGGGGAGCACTCATGGGCAATGCCAGCAACTTCTCCCTCACAGCTCCCCCGCTAGGGTGAAGTACCAAGCAGTACAGAGCACAGCCAAGTTAAAAATGAACCTGTGCCGCTGGGAACTCCTCATAGGGTATACAATCTGGTAGGTCTGTTGTCAGTGAAAAGCAAGCATAGCTACTTTACTGCACACACCACTCATGAGGTAGCCTGCCTATTTACAGACGTACAACATGAGTTTTTACTTGCTTGTTGACTCTACATCAATTGGGACATTTTTCAGTCCTTCATTTAGACCATGGTGAATGTGAAGTGGCAAAGGATAATTTTAATGCTTGAGAGTGAATGTTACACCTGTATTGACTTCGCAAATTTTTTAGACTACTTTAATTTTAATGTCCTATCAGATATAGGAGGCTCTCCTATCTCATGTGGCTGATAAAAAAAACTTGAGCTTTTAAAAGTGACTGACTTACATCGGTTTTACTCTGGTAGATTTAAAAATTATTTTATAGAAGTAATCAACTGCATTAAAACCAAAGCTTTCCACACAACTAGTTACAGTCATCCTTTAAAGTGGATATTGAGCAATGCTGATATGAAACCTGTGGAGGTCATGTTCCAAGAAGTGCCAGTGCAGTACATCACAGTTTATAAATCTATTAGCATTATTGACAGCAATGTGCATCCTACTACACTTGCCAATATTAATATGAAACACCAGAGGCTAGGCTATACGTATGGCCGTCTTTTACTTACCTGGTTAAGTTTCCACATAGTTTTCTATTATTTGGCCTCTGTTATGTTGAATAGAGATGGAATAGCATCAGTGTTTTGAGCTGTCTTAGCAAGGGACCAGAGATTTGGGAACAATTAAAAGAAAATCTATATTTAATGGATGTGTATAAATATGTTTTCCTGGGGTTTAGGTTTTTAACTGATTTCCAGGTCTTCTGTCTTTAATAAATGGCTCCATTTTGTTCCAATTCCCCCTATGAGATCATCTACATTTGAACCAAAGTACTGAAATGTCTTTTGACCAAGATGACTATTTTGAGATAGATTTACAGAGCACATTGACAGAGGCATGTTCTTAACTTGGGTTTTGGCACTATATGTTCATGGAGAGGAGAGAAGCAGAAAAGTTTCCACAGCAATACTGGCAAAAGGTTTCTGTGGACTAGCAGGAAACCATGGCTAGAGCATCTCCTCCCAAGGGATAGCTTCAGGCAGAGCTTTGGGGCTCGCTTGACTGGAGGATGACTTGGGGTCTCTGGTCCCTGAAAGAAGGTGTCTGTAAGTGGACTATTTTGGCCTTGTAGCAATAAAGAAAGGATCTGCCTAACGACAGTACTGGGGAAAAAAACCAGAAATATTAGGCAACATGTCCAAGACAGTCTTAGGAAATCTCCAAGTGTCTCACAAATAGCTGACATTTATAAAATAAGAGAGAGAGAGCAGCTGTAATGTGAGACTTGAGCTTGTACAGTCAGTGTGGCTGAAGGGGTAAAGACAATGGTGGGGTTATCAGTTATCTACATGGGTATAAATTACACCTCTTACTTTCTGTAAATAAATTACATAGGAGTAAATGCACCCACATGAGGGGTTGCACTGCTTTAGTTGTACTATTATACTTAAAAATATGCTGATCTTGCCTGTAGGAAAGGGTTCAGCCTCAGCAGATAGAGAAGTGACATGAGTAGCCTTGTGGGCAGCCTGCTTTGCTTGGGTACCCTGATCTTGTCTGCTCTCTTCTGGATCTGGTCACCTTCCCCATGCAAGCCAGCTCTGGCTCTGCTGGGACTTCCAGTGCCTTATTGTCCTGGTGTGAGGTTAGCTGCACCATAGGCTGCTCCAGCTTGTAGATAGCCACGTGGAAATAATCAACCGCTACAAGCAGCCTTCGGCACAGTAAGAGCTGCTGTTCAATACACAAATTAAAGCAAACCAACACTTCCTTGTGAGAAACGCTCGAGGCTCAACCCTTATCAGGCTAGGCTTAAGATGAGTGCTGCAAAGGACAGAATTAGCCAGAAATGATGGGAAGTAGTACTTTTCCTGTCTGGCTCAGAGCTAGCCAGAGACTAAAGTGACTGCCAGCACTAATCAGGGTAGCTGGAAGATTTCTGCTCACACATCTGCCATCTCCCCCTGTGGTGGTACAGACCATCCCCTTCCCTGGGCTGCTTTGAGAAATCAGCACCAGCCATTGTGATATTGATTAATTACAAAATGTAGGAGGCTGGGATTGCTTGGTACCTTCTAACCCTGTCTAGGGGGGCAGCAAGTCGGAACATGCTGACTCTTGTACATCCCAGATACAGGTTCAGTGAGTTGGAACAGTTCAGCAGCCCCTGACCACGCCTGCAATGCCTGAATACCTTGGAAAGTTGCCAACAAAAAGTCCATAGCCCCCGTGGAAGAAGGGCCAAGTTTGCCTGACAAGATTAATGGCCACAGTGGAAAAGTACTAGCAGAAGTACTGACCAGAGTTAATCATCTTGCAACCCTACAAATACTGATCCTAAGTGAAGTCCATTGGAGCTCTCTGGGATCACAGCAGGCTGTGTCTTGGTATCTCCCTCGGAGCTGGGATGCCTTTCAGGACCAACTCTGACCCTCTGCTGGTAAAGCCAACAAAAGGGAAGACTGTCTGCTCGTAATAAACTGACAAGGGGAGACATGCATATTTGTATTCTCTAGGATTTTACAAAATCCCAGAGATCCCTGAATGTCCAAATTTATTATAATCTGCAGAGAGGAAACATCTTAATCATAGGCTAACTTCTATATCTGAATATAGCTCTGTGTGTGTGTGTGATTTGCTTTTTGTGAGCTTTATTAAATGTTATGTGAATTACTATACTAACTATAACCAGTTACTGATTTTTGACTGATTAAGAATTGTTATTTTATAAGTTGCCACAACAGTGTTAATCTATTTTAAATGCTGCTATTTCTTTAAATTGCTGCTCCCTCAAGTTTACATAAGATACACAGTATTATGTTAAAGCACTACACCAAGTGAGTCCTGACTCACTCCTCATAGTACCTTAGATAGATAATGACTTCCTGTGGGCAGAATGTGTCATATGCAGGTCATCTTTGCTTCACTGAATTTCAAAGCCCTGTATTAGCTTCTATATGGGCAGAAGAGAAATATTTTTGCATGGGAATTTATCTCCAGACCATTCAGAACTTTCGGAAATAGTGCTATGGGAAAATATCTGTCTTCTTGCATATTGCTTTCTGTTGACATAGAAAACTGAAATTTAGGGCACTGTGTACAAACACAGAATCACAGAATCACGGAATGGTAGAGTTGGATGGGGACCTCTGGAGATCATCTAGCCCAACCTCCTGGCCAGAACAGGGCCACCTAGAGCAGGTTATACAGGAAGGCATCCAGGCAGCTTTTGAATATCTCCAGAGATGGAGACTCTACCACCTCTCCGGGCAGCCTGTTCCCATGCTCTGCCA
This sequence comes from Coracias cyanogaster, assembly GCA_033124195.1. Taxonomy (NCBI): domain Eukaryota; kingdom Metazoa; phylum Chordata; class Aves; order Coraciiformes; family Coraciidae; genus Coracias; species Coracias cyanogaster. The sequence goes on along the minus strand of JAVSBS010013776.1, from coordinate 45,498 downwards.
CCCTCAAAGTAAAGAAGTTCCTCCTCATGCTTAAATGGAACTTCCTGAGATCAATTTTATTGCCATTTCCTCTTATCCTGTCACTGGGCACCACAGAAAAAAGACTAACCTCATCTTCCTGACCCCTTCAGTCTTGATAATTGTGGATGAGACCCCCTCTCAGTCTTCTCTTCTCCAGATTAAACAGACCCAAGTCCATCAGCCTTTCCTCATAAGGGAGATGTTCCAGTCCCCTAATCATCTTAGTAGCCCTTCTCTGCACCCTCTCCAGCAGCT
>JAVSBS010013776.1:14283-45122 GCA_033124195.1 Coracias cyanogaster | reverse complement strand
CCCTGATGATTCATGGGAGTCGTAGTTTAAGCTGACTTAAAAAGACATTTTAAAAATGGTGGGTCCGTTTGCCACAGCAAGGAATGAGGTCAATCTAGTTTTTAAGGACATGGCAGGTAGTACACATTTGTAAACATGGTTTGATGATATAAAAGAAGTATATGCATTCAACAGAAAATGCTAATTGGCTAAGACCAAACTGTGCCAGGTACCATGCTAACAATTAGACAGAATTGCACAGCTTTATTTTACTAACAGAGATACAGGCAGATCTTCCAGCATCTATTCTGGTGATAACTAAAGGTGTCCTGACTTTCAAGCATTCTAGTCCGTGCTACACATACGTGAGTGCCGTTCACCCAGAGATATGACTGTGACTATGCTCCCATGTTATCTCTTCTTTCTATCTCTTTTTTTTTTTTTTTTTTTAATTCCACAAAGCCCTTATTCTCAGGAGTCTAAAATGTCCAGTGTGCTTTTGCTCGTTATGCAGCTTCCTGGCGTAAGCCCAGCTGGCAACTAAGCACTGCGGAGCCTCACTCATTCTGTGTTGACCCCCACCCCACAGTGGGATGGGAAGGGGAATTGGGAGAAAAAGGCCACTTCACCCTATCCTAGCCAAACCCAGAACATACGATATGCTTCTTGGATACATTCTTCCTGAACCTTAACAGAACACAGCTCTGTAAAAGAGCCTAAACTCCATAAGACAACATATAGAAGTAGTACAGTCCTAGAGAATTGGTCTTTGTGAACATATGCTTTTTCTTCTTTGCTGCCTTCTGCTTCCCATTCTCCACAGAACATAGATAAAATGATTTTTTAATTTCAAATACATTATTTTTAGTATATCTTAGAGCTTCTATCTCCTTTCTACACTAAACGACACCTCCACTGTATCAGAGAGCAGTAGGAAATTTGGTTGTCCAAGGTAATCCAGGACAGAACCAGTGACCAAATACCATTCTCCTTCATCTACATCCACTCCTGGAAGATGGAGGTGTTGTCAAGAATAGTACTCAAAGCTATTTTGACAGCTTGCTATTCTTTATTTTTCCCTTTAGTCTGTGCAAGATATTTTGCCTGCTTCTCTCATCTTCATTTAAGGCTTTTTCTAATGTCAGTACTTTGACCTAGTGAGGACTGGCCTTTATTAAACATTTTTGTAAAGCAGATTTTCTTTTACTGATTTACAGGCTTTTAAAATTAAAAAACAAACCAATCAAAAGAAATCTCCCCAGGCCCACCCTGAACAATGCTGATTCTTAATTCTTTACCATTGAAAATTTCAGTTTTAGCAGTTAAAGAAGTCTGAAAGAATGTGTTTGTGAGGTGGAGGTAATTTAGTTTACTTTTTAAGCTAAAGTTCTGCTCTTTTTTTTCTTTCTTTCTTCTGGAGAAAAGCACTCTTGACTAGTCAAGCACTGGAACAGGCTGCCCAGGGAAGTGGTGGAGTCATCATCCCTGAAGGTGTTAAAAAAATGTGTAGATGAGGCACTTCAGGACATAGTTTAGTTATCATGGTAGTGCTGGATTGATGGTTGGACTTTATGATCTTTTCCAACCTTAATGATTCTATGATTTTATAATCCTGCGTTTAGTAGTGTGCCTTGCATAACACCCATGAAAATCTTGCCAAGCTAGACTGAATTATCAATATAGGCATACTGCAGCTTAATTTTGCACAGTAACCTGGACCAAGGATACTAACAGTTGGACATCACCAGTCTCATAGAGCTTGCTGTGCTGAACTAAAATGCTAAGCTAAAGCTACTGTGGACCATCTTGCCTCCAGAAAATGGAACAAATCACAGTTCCTTAGCTATCCTCTCCCCTTAGTAAGCAGTATATAAAAATGGACTAAGGGAGAGGCTAGACAGAGGGACAGTAGTATTTCATGCAGTTACTGTACTCCTAAGACTTACTATGATCAGTAGTTATTTCAGTTACTCCAGCCAGAATTCCTTCACTTCTGAATGCTTAGATTTTCAATGTGCTCTGTATTTCTAACTTAGAAAGTGAAAATCAAGAAAGTCCCAACTTTTTAATTAAAATACAACAAAAAAAACCCCCCACTGTTTTCCTTAATTACCACAATTTATGCCAAAATTAAGTCTCAAGTGAATTTTTTATGGTAATATCATAAATGATGTGTTAGGAAAGATTTGTCATGGACAAACTCACATGGGCTCAAAACTGTAAAAAAAGAACCTAGGAACTCCAGCTACAACAGAATAATTCTCTTAGTGAAAGAGTAGACTATACAAGTTGAAGAAGAGAAAAAGTGAAAAGTCAACTTCTTAATGTTGTTGTGTCATAATTAAGAGTAACAGGAGCAGCAGGATTTACAGTTAATGGACTTCGTCCATTAGAAGCCATAGTGAGTGCTAAGATTTCCCTAGCATTGCTTACGGTCCAGATCTTCACAGGTATTTGTGAGATCTCATTATGAGATTTTGGGATGCTTCTAATCTGTAATGTTTAGTGCCTCATGTATTTTTTCAAATCCATTCTCTTTTGCTTTGGCTTTTCTTACAGAATCATCATATGGGCCTCAAATGTCTCCTCTAAATAAGTTTGTGGGCAAAGCAAGATCTAGGCATGACATTTGTGCTCACAGCAGTGAGAGTTTAGCTGAGCCATTGGTACAGTGAGCAGTTGCTACAGCCTAGCACAGCTTTTAATTGTACAATGAGACGTATATATCTTTTTTGCACTACTATCTCCTAGGAGTGAATAAACTAGATTTTTTAACAGAAAGTGGATCTTTTTTCCTTTGTTCACTTCTTAGTTAGTCTGTTTCTTCTAGATTTTGTTTATATTAATAAATTGTACCTGACTCCTTTTTGCCCTACTTAGGCATAGTTGGTACTGTTCCTTTGTTTTTAATGTTAGACATAGATTTTTCTTTTCTCATCTTATTACTTATCATTCATATTTAATGCTGCACACAGAATTATCTTTTAGACTCTTTTTACCTTTTGATTTCTTATATTTAATGACACACCCAATTGTTTGATATCCTTTTTTTCCCTAGGAACCTGCCACTGCTCTCTATTTAGCTGCTTTGAACTGGCTTTCATCTTTTAGTATTTAAATCATCTGAGTCCTCATGTATCATACTGCACTGTTCCTCATTATTTACTCCTTCTGACTATAATGCCATTCTCTTCAAAGCAGTGCTACTTTCTTGTTTGTTTTCTGCTCTTTGTTTTTAATTTTCTGAGTCAGATTTACACTTATTACATGACTCCCACACCTTAGGTATTGTCATTAACCTCAGATATGAGTCTTAATCAAAAGGACTTTCAGAAGCTCGTCTGAAGTGCCTTACCAACTGCCATCTGTGACTGAGGAGAATTATTGAATGACAGAAGGCTCCTCTCCCTGGAAGCTAAGTGCCCAACCCTCTGAGTCCTTTGTATGAATCTAGGTCTCCAACATGGCAGCCTACAATAGGAGCACTTGACAAAAGAATTGATTTTACATCCAGCACTGGAAGAATGCATATAATTTCCATGTATTACATGGTGTATATGCTACATAATTTGAAGCATTTTTTTCTTTCTACATTCAATAGCTTGTTTGAAGCCTCTGCTGCCTATATTGAATGTGATTTCTATTATTAAAAAATGACATTAACTTTACAGTTAAACTCTCAATACTGGTAACCCTTACTACAGAATGTTACCAGATATTATGAACTGTTTGCCTGCCAACTAAAATCCAAATCTCAAATGCAATTAAGTCTATGGGGGGAGCCTTGCTGGAAATGGATGAGTTTATCCTGTAGATTCTTCAATAAAAAACTTTTTTTAATTTGCATTTACATTTAAAACTACTTTAAATCCTTATGATTCATAAGGAAAAGACCCAGTATATAAGGAAACAATGTAATCCCTTCAAGAATGTCAGTGCTATATTTTGATTCTGATACTTTGGATAACACTATTTATTCCATTATAAGAAAAGTGTTTAATCATTGATGAATATGAAAATGGACTAAGGAAAATATTTCATAAGCGTAAAATGGGGGAAAACCTGGAACTTCTATGTTAGAAGGGAGGTAGGTAATAATTGGTGCAGTAAAAGCATAAACAAAACCCCAGGCAGCAAAAAATGGGTGATCAAAAACACCTGTTCACCTATCCTTCAGAAATAGGGGACAGTTATTTAAATCACAAGGCAGTAATTCCAAATTGGACTTTACAACTCTCTATCACCACATCTCAGTGGCCAGAAAAATGCCAGAAAAAAAATCTCATACCTTAGTACTTCAGAATACACTGAACAACAGAGACCAAGTCAGGCATTTTGAGAAACAATTGTCAGAAGGCATTTATTCCACCTCTATCTTCAGCACTTTTCTCTAATGCATCTGTTGCTTGCTATCACCTGAAACTATGTGCATCGCTAATAACTTGGCTGATACCTTCTGTTGATGTTCACTGCAAGTTGTGTTAATAGGAAATAAATTAAATCCATTAGAACAGCTATCTTCACAACTGACTTTAATTCAAAGAAGTTTTGAATCAAGACATAATCAAACTTTTAGCCCTGAGGCTTCACAATCATATTAGACTGATCAAAGGGGAAAGTTTTGTGTTATGTTTAATCTAACTGAGGACTGCTACTTATACAGGTGGTTTTACTCTCCTTCCTGTCATACCTCCTTATATGATCCTGCCCTTCTTAATTTGTTGTGTTTCTTTGTCTCACCTTTCTGATCTAGCTTGTTCTGCAGCTGCTTACATGCTATATCTGGTACCAAACAGGCACTGGGAAAATTATGAGATCATGATGGCCTACTTTTGAACTGGATTATGCTTAATGAAATCTGTGCACTTAAGTAACTTTTTCTTCTTGTATGAACATGCATGTTCACCTTCCAGTTTTTGATGGCTAGAGAGGTTGTATAGCCCGGTATTTATTATTTTTTTCATCCCTTAGCTCAAAATAAGTAAAGCTAATGCAAGGGAATAACAAGGAAGCCCTGGTGAGCAGCTGAATGTAATTGTGGACAGAATTACCCTTTCTAATGGGTGCCTGGTTTAGGTTGACTTAAGCTGGCTGTGGAGCTATCAAAAAATGCCAAATTCAGGTTCCTCTAATGAGTATGTTTCACACAACCTTTCAACACACAGTTAAATAGGTCATATAGAAACTATAATCCTGTACTGAAAAAACCCTTCTGTCCTAGAGTTCAATACTAGCTCTGTTTCTGATCTGAGTCTTAGATAGTTTGAGGCTATACCCAGGATAAACCACATAGTGCGTTGTACCCAAAAATAAAAATGTAACAGTTGCAGGGCAGACAGGAAGCATTAAATATATTCTTTACAATGACTCAGCTGACTACAAAGATTAATTACTTCAGTTAGCACTATGTTAAGTTGCCCTTGCCAGGTGTTTCTCTAACATAGTAGGATAACCTGTCTGGCTAGTGTTTGGGCTGCATGGGTGTGGGCTCCTGCTTTCTGCTCAACCTCAGAGAAGAATGCTCAAAGTATACATGGCAATATGACAGGGAGAGTGAAAGGACAGAGAAAAAGTTTATATGCCATTCTGAGGTCTAAATATGTCTTGCAGAACTCTGTGACAGTGAGATGTATTGACAGAGGTCAGTTAAAGTTACTCAGTAGAAAACATCACCAACAGAGTTGTGTAGACTGTGTCTTTGCTCATCAGTATCATTTCTGTCCTGTAGGTACTGAATAGTAGACCATTTTCTGGAAATACCATCCCTGCCTTGCTAGAGTGAAATGACTCTCCTTTTTATACACTTTTAGCTAAGACACCAAAATTACTTTGAATATCGATGACACTACAAACTTAAATGTTGCTGCATTCTTGTTTTACTGTTAAAAAAAACCCCAATAGCAATAAAACAAACTGAAAAAACCAACCTAAAAAAAAAAAAAACACCAAAAAAAAAAAGGAGATGGAAAAAACTGCAAAAGAACTTGTTAATGGAGATCTTGGATAAGAATAATAAAATGTGAGTCTTTGTGATTCTCTGAATTTAAAGGAGTAAATCTTCCAAGGGGTCATCACAGACCGCTCCATAGAGGAATCACCAAAGTCAAAAGCGGTTTTATCAATATTTACTGATGGAAAAATTAAAACATTTTCATGAACTTTGTATTTATCCAACTTTATCAGAAATTTCCCAGATTGTATTGAAACTGAATGGTCTACTTAAAGAAAGATGTCTATAAAGTTTAAAAGTGTATGAAATTGCTTAAATAGGACCTCACTGTGAAAGGCAGAATAGTGATAGCATATGGAAGATTTGAATAGGAACAGATGTGACTATTAGTTTCAAGAGATTTTTTCCTGCTTTAGTGGCCTTGTCATCACTTGTTTAGAGTTATTTAAAATCTACACTTCTGAAGAGCTACACCTATCAATAATGGAGTTCTGCATATATTGGTTGTAGGGTTTACTCCTCAACTAGTTACATGTAGCAGGGACTACCCGAAGGTGATAGAAGTATCAACACAGGTTCTTTAGAGTTCATTTCCACTGGTGTTGCTCAATGGATACTTGGAAACAGATGCAGGAGTTTATTATTTTCTTTTGAGCTATCTGCCAGGATACATGTATACCCTTATGGAACATTTTCTAAATAGAACCTTTCGTTCCTACTTACTGGTTTGCTGAAGGGTTGGATACAATATGCCTTAGCAAAATTTGTCCACATTATGTTAATAAAACCACAGCCATATTAATAGTAATCTCATTTTTCTCTTTTCTGCATATATATGTCTGTGTCTGTATATCACATGTGCCTATAAAAACACACACAAACCTATTACATTCATGTGTTATATACACTCATATCCACATAATGTAATGTAGATGTGATATAAATATATTTACATCATGTGGAAAGATGTAAATATATATTTAAATTTTTTATTTTAATGATGTAGATGTAACAGATATATGCAAACATAAAACATTTATAATTGTAAATCACCAAAGTACTTAGTAAGTTTTCATGAATTAAAGTTTACTAAAACCACTTTTCAATAGAATTTTTAATCAAAAGGTTCTTTCCCAGGTACTAGACAGATGAGTTGCTTAATAATTCAGTGGACCCATAATAAATAGTTTCAAATCCCTCACTGTGGTAAAGTTTCATTAATTTGTTTCTGCTTATATTGAGCTCAAGTACCTGAAGTTCTTGTAACATAATGGCACACTGACAGGGAAGGGAAGGTGCAGGAAGAAAAGAAAATTACATGGTTATTTTTTTGAAATTTCCTTATTCTCATTGGAGCTGAAGCACATTATAATTGTACCCAAATGCACGTAACAATGTGATTCATTTTTTCAGAGCATTCATAACCTGAAAGTATCAATAAACCTCATAGTAACAGGTTAAAATTCATTGCACTTCTTATCATGGAATGAAAATTGTATCAACTTTCAGCAGACATACTATGTCTTTGATGCTTTATGACTATTACACTGTTCATATTGTGCTACATACAGTACCTTAACACAATATGACTCTTCAAATTGGCTATGGCTCACATTTGAATTACTGACTGGAGGTATAATATGGGGTGACATGGATGGAAGGCAGGCTTTTGATTCTGTTTGATTTGAACTCCTTCACATTTTTGGCTATAAGTCAAATCCTAAAGATAAAATTGTATTTTCTTATCAGCACTGGCTTTTAGTTTAAAAGAAATTAGTGCCATATAAACTATTCATTTAATGTGAAGAATAGGATTAATTGCATTTTGCATTTCTCAATTCAGCTGAAAATTTGTGCTATTAATGATGTTGACAGGCAGGAGCCAGGAACCTGAGTCTATAAAGCATTTTCATACTGTAGGCATTCTGTCCCTTGAGGGTTTATCTAGGAATCTTTTATAGTAACAGATAAAGCCCCATGTGTCTGAGGTGTTCAAAAACCATACTGAGAAGCCATACAGTGCCCTGATAGACATTTTGAATTGTAAAGCCTTGTATCAATATCTTTTACTGCTACTTATGACCATCTTGACTCCACAGCATTTTATTATACTGTTCAGAAGCAGTAGAATCTAACTTTGATATTTGTACATTTACAGATGTGATCAAGTTGTTTTCTTGTATGATCAAATTGACACACAAAAGGGAAATAAAATGAAGCAATTAACATAGCCAAATTCTATAAATAGACTTACTAAGACAGCATCAGAATCAGAACTATTAAATGTCATCTTTGAGAATACAGGGAGAAGGTTGGGTCATTTATAGAATTAGTTTTCACAAGTCTCTTAAGTAAGTACTAGGTATGAAATCAGAGAAACACTTCAATAAATCCTTTAGCACCTTGAGGAAAATTGCTATCAAAGGAAATTCAACAATTTGTTACAGAAGGTAGGGTTAAAGTAGTGGACATAATAGGCACTGCTTAATTCCTCTGACTTCAGTAAAATTCTAACCTACTAAATCAAGGGTGAATTTGAAATATTTTTCAAGAAATCATGAGAAACACAGTACTTATAGCAGTGAGTAGAATGAGAGCTTGACATTTAGAAAAAAAAAAAGAAGAAGAATTAATAACATTATCTTTGGTTAGAATCGATCTCTGATTAGATTTTTTTTGTTTGGATGATATTGTTACTAGTAGTACTCAAAACCCAATGTCAAATCTCATTTGATATCTTCACGAACATATCAGAATAAGATAACAAAAGTAGAGCTGACTAGATTACGTAAGGTGGAGTATCCTTCCCTTTTAGGAACGTAACTGAATATCATCATTGAGATATCATACAGAATATTTTTTGTTTCTGTCACACTGCAGGAAACAGATTCTGCTCTCTGTTATAGCAGATTTGAGCAGAGAAAGATGTGAAACAGCATTTTCACTCCAGATCATTTCTGACTAAAATTTTTGTCTGAACAAGAAGGAGAGTTTTGGAACATGGTCATTGATTAGCAACCTTCAAGTATCAAGTTCTAGAAAAAAGATTAAAAGTGTTAAATATACAGCATCTTGGCCAAATAAGAGTTAGAAGGGGTTATAATGATGGGTCTATGAATATTTGAGAGAACAATGACAGGCAAGGTCATATAGAAAGGAGTGGGAGAAGGTTTATTGAAAATTATAGATCAAATCAATAAAATAATGAACTAATTTCCTCAGGTAAGTTTGTCAAAATAAAGTGGAATGTGGAGAAAAGATTATAAATGTAATATGGAGACCTATTCTGTGCTACCAGAGAGTTGAACTAATGACACTGTATCTTTCCCAATTTTAGATTTTATTTTTTTTGTGATCATTTCAAGCCTAAGAGAGATTGGGCTAAATATCTTCCCCTTGAGACTACTTGAAAAATTAAAGTTAGGGTACTGGAAATTCCTCACAGAGTCTGAAAAACTTACTGGTATTTGTATAACTTCTTACAGTGATAAGACTAAACAATGATTAGTAATGATTCTGGCTCATAAAGTTTATTTCACATATACATTTACATATGCAAAATATTATTCCAACATATTTCACCTCTTGTGTTTATAATCTCTTTAATCAGAAAGACAGTCCCAAACTGGAAGCTGGGAGGTATTTTAACTTCTGTGATTGTCAAATTTAATTTTTTTTTTTTTTTGAGACTTGGACTCTACACTTCTGTTTCAGTTAGAAAAGCTTTGCAATTATAGCATTTGAATTCAAAACTCTTTCTAATTCACAGAATCACAGAATGGTAGGGATAGAAGGGACCTCTGGAGATCATCTAGTCCAACCCCCCTGACAGAGCAGGGCCACCTAGAGCAGGTTACACAGGAATGCATCCAGGTAGATTTTGAGTGTCTCCAGAGATAAAGACTCCACCATCTCCCTGAGCACTCTGTTCCAGTGCTTTGCCACCCTTGAATAAGAGAAGTTCCTCCTCATGTTTAGATGGAACTTCCAGAGCTCAAGTTTATTTCCATTCCCTCTTGTCCTGTCACTGGGCACCACAGAAAAAAGACTGTCCCGATCCTCTTGACACCCTTTAAGTATTTTATAAGTGTGGATGAGATCCCCCCCTCGGTCTTCTCTTCTCCAGACTAACTAGATCCAAATCCCTCAGCCTTTCCTCATAAGGGAGATGTTCCAGTCCACTGATCATCTTAATAGCCCTTGTCTGTACCCTCCCTAGCAACTCCCTGTCTCTCTTGAACCAGGGAGCCCAGAACTGCACACAGTACTCCAGATGCAACTGCAGCAGGGCAGAGAAGAGGGGAAGAAGAACCTCCCTCAGCCTGCTGGCCACACCCTTCTGGATGCATCCCAGGAAGCCATTGGCCTTCTTGGCCACAAGGGCACTCTGCTGGCTCATGGTCATCCTGTTGTCCACCAGGACTCCATGGTCTCTTTCCACAGAGCTGCTTGCCAGCAGGTCAGCCCCTAACCTGTACTGGTACATGGAGTTATTCCTCCCCAGGTGCAGCATCCTACACTTGCCCTTGTTGAATTTCATCATGTTTCTCTCTGCCCAACTCTCCAGCCTGTCCAGCTTGTGCTGGACAGCAGCACAGCCTTCTGGTGTGTTAGCCATCCCTCCCAGTTTTGTATCATCAGCAAACTTGCTGAGGATGCACTCTATCCCTTCATCCAGGTCATTGATGAGTATATTGAACAGGACTGGACCCACTCCTGACACGTGCAGAACACCACTTGTCACCGATCTCCAACCAGACTCTGTGCCATTCATCACAACCCTCTGAGTTCTATCTTTCAGCCAATTTTCAATCCACCTCACTGTCCATTCATCTAACCCACACTTCCTAAGCTTGCCTACTAGCATGCTGTGGGAGATGGTATCAAATGCCTTGCTAAAGTGAAGGTAGAAAACATCCACCACCCTCCCCTCATCTATCCATCCAGTCATTTCATTGTAGAAGGCTACCAGATTAGTCAGACCTGACTTCCCCTTGGTGAATCCATGTTGACTACTACCGATAACCCTCTTTTCCTCCATATGCTTTGAGATGATGCCCAGAATGAGTCATTCCATCATCTTTCCAGGGATAGAGGTGAGGCTGACTCATCTGTAGTTTCCTGGAACCTCCGTCTTGCCCTTTTTGAAGACCGGGGTGACATTTGCATTTCTCCAGTCCTCAGGCACCTTGCCTGATGTCCAGGACCTTTCAAAGATGATGAAGAGCCGCCCAGCAATGACCTCTGCCAACTCCCTCAGCACCCACAGTTGTATCCCATCAGGACCCATGGACCGGATACCCATCCTCCTCTGCCAAGGGGACGTATTCCTTCACCCAGACTTCCTCTGTTTCCTCCAAAGTCTGGGACTCCTGAGGGCTGATGTGAGTGGTGAAGACTGAAGCAAATAAAGCATTCAGTAACTCTGCATCCTCTGTCACCAGTTCACCTGTCTTATTCAACAGTGGGCCCACATTTTCTCTCATTTTCCTTTTGCCTCCAATATACTTGAAGAAATCCTTCCTATTGGCTTTGACATCCCTCACCAGGTTTAATTCCAAGGAGGCCTTGGCTTTCCTTGTTTCATCCATGAAGACCCTGACAGCATTCCTGTAACTGTCCCAAGAGATCCATCCCCTCTTCCACTTTACTGTAGACTACTTTCTTCCACTTGAGCTTTTTCAGAAGCTCCCTGCTTAACCATGCAGGTCTCCTGCTTCCCTTGCCTGATTTCTTGCTCTTAGGGATACGCCAATCCTGAGCTTGTAGGAAGTGGTTCTTGGATACCAACCGTCTTGGGCCCCCCTACCTTCTAGAACCCTAACCCATGGGACTTCTCCAAGCAGTTTCTTGAAGAGGTCGAAGTTAGCTGTCCTGAAGTCCAAGGTTGCAATCCTACTTATTGTTTTGTGCGTATTACCCATGATCCTGAACTCTATCTTCTCACGGTCACTACAGACAAGGTTCCCCCCTGGCTTCCAGCAGTTCCTCTTTGTCAGTCAGTACTAGGTCCAGTAGTGCACCTCTCCTTGTTGGCTCCTCCACCACTTGAGTCAAGAAGTTATCATTAACACATTGGAGGAACGGAACCTCCTGGACTCTGAGCCTGGCTGTATGGCCTTCCTAACAAATATCAGGGTAATTGAAGTTCCCCATGAGAACTAAGACCTGTGACTGTGAGGCAACTCTCAGCTGTCTGTAGAAGGCCTCATCAACTTCCTCATCCTGATTAGGTGGCCTGTAATAAACCCCCACAACAATGTCACCCATATTAGCCCAACCTTTGATCCTTACCCTCAAGCTCTCAACTCACTCATTGTCTGCCCCCAGGGAAAGCTCAACACATTCAAGTTGCTCTCTCACATAAATCAACTCCACCAGCTGGTCTTGCAGGCCTATCTTCCCAAAAAGGACATAGCCATCCATGACAGTGTTCCAGTCATGTGAGCTATCCCACCATGTCTCAGTTACTTCAAAGAGATCATGTCCCTGCGACTGCACACACATCTCCAGTTCCTCCTGCTCATTCCCCATGCTGCATGCATTGGAACACATGCTTGCGTGCATTGGAACACACGCTTGCATTCAGAAAGAAACAGATTTCAGTCAGTTTTGGTCCATCACTGAGATACATCTCACCCCTCAGTTATACTAGGAATAGTGGCAGTACGTGAAGGAGAAAAGAGAAGCACAATAGCTCCTAGGTGCTGCAGTTTTGGAGGAATGAACTAGGAATATAAGTGAGAAGCCATAAGCAGGGCTTTAATGTCCTGAGGAGACACAGACAGGGAAGAGGCAAGATAGAGAACCTGCCGCTGTCCCCTCCTGGAAGGACATGAGCTTGGGTAGAGGTGACCATAAAAAGGCAGCAATTTAAACTACCTGGGAAGTAGAGCTCCCCAGCTGTTACACCACAGAGCATGGAGAGGGAGGCAGTAAAAGAGTGGAGAAAGTAGTAGAGGGGCAAGTGGCATGTGGAAGCAGCTGTCTTCCCCTAAAAGGGCTGGAGCTGGCAGGTCATCAGGCATATTTAAGGTCCCCATCTCCCTAAGGGAGAGGCTCTGATCCCATGCTATTGAGGGCTTAGTATTGGTTACCACGTGAAAAACAGGCCAGAAATGTACAGCTTTATTAACTCTTGTGAAAACATTTCCGTGGGCCAGTTTTCATTCTTCCTTCTTGGAAACATGTTGGACCAGACCTCTTTGATTTAGACAGTGTTTCTATTCCTGAAGCAACCTGTGACATGGAATACCAGCTCTCTTGGTCTTGTGAGACCAGAGTTTAGCTGTCTTTTGCTGTTTAAAGAAAGCCAAGTCTTATAGCCCGTTTTTTCCTTTCAGCTCTGTACAGAAAGAGCAGATACAGATGGGTTCAGACATATGAATCCCAGCTGTTGTACATGATAGGAAGGAGAAGGAAGAGACCAGCAATCACCCTGCCGGTGAAGAGTTCCCACATAAGCAAATACTGGTGTTACAGCAACAAGGAATTGTGGCTTTACCCATTATAATAAGAAAACAGGGCGGTTTTCTTTTTTTTGTGCAAGAGCAGGCAGGAGGGTGAAGAACATATTTTATCATATCCCAAAGCTGGGGTTTAAATTGTGATCCTCACAGTACTCTCCATATGTACAATCATGTGGATGTGACAAAGCATAGGATTACTTCAACAATCACAGGGACTGGATGTCTGCAGCCATCCCTGGGTTTGCATGCTGGATATTGCAGTATTGCCTTCATGGACTAAGATATATTTAAGTGGCTGTGTCCAAACCTGAGGCATCTGATGATGGCAGCATTTTAAGAAGAGCAGAGATTAGTTCTACCAGTTTGTTAAAGGCAAGAGCTTTCTAACCCCTTATTGGGAAACATTTGAGAAAAGGGAGCTTGTGTCTGATACAACAGAGCTCAATACAAAACAAAGGAAGACAGGTACAGTTGTAATTGGATAAACTGGGCTTTTGGTGGATGAAGAGTTTTCACTGCTACTGCACATCAAGGAAACATTACTCATGGTTGGACAATGTATGTTAATCAGAAAGTGCCAAATAAGCAATGCAACATTATATTAATTGCAGACAGACCTGCTGAAACCCTTAGAGATTCAGCTTGTGCATGGAATACGGTTTCAAAGCTTTGAACGTTCATCTGTTTAATCAAGTACCTATTTGCTCTTTTGAACCTCTGTAAAAAATGTAGCCACACATTCCTTGTTGATAAAATACATTGGACTCATCTGCCCCAGAAAGGTTACTTTGGGGATTCTTTAAATGATTCAAAAGCAATTGGTCTATTTCTTGACCAAGCTGTTCAGTACCTAACTAGGAAAAGACATTAAGAACTTTGAAGCATTATGGACAGTGAAGCTTTAGAACAGATTGTCCATGGAGCCTATACAGTTTCCATCACTGTAGGTCTGTAGAAAGAGATTAGATGAGCACCAGGCAGCAATTACTTAGTTCTCCCAACCCAAGGGTAGGGGAATGGATTGAACAGTAATTCTGTTCTCTTTCTGCGAGAGGAACACATGTTCAGCCAGAAATAAATATAACAGAGATTTCATGTGGTCTTCTCATCAATGACTTCACTGCTGAGCAGGTCCTGAATAAGCAAGAGGATTATTTAAATGACTGTAAACCCTAAGTTTAAGGTAGCTGAGCTAAATCAGTAAGTATTCATTAAAAGTTGCTAGAATGCACTTTGTGTGATGGGATCCTCAGGGATCCATCCACGTGCTTGATTAAGCATCCCAGATGCTAAGTAGGCTTTCGAATGGGTTGATTTGACAATCATTAAGTATGGAGAGGTTGGAAGAGTGTTGTGGCTGTATTTTATGAAATGAGTCTGAAGTAGCCGGCTAAAATGAGAGAGCAATTCCTCAGGTTTTTCCTTTGCCCCTCTCCTATGTCCTTCTGTGAGGGAAAAACGCTTATGTGATCCAGATGGATTAAGCCTGCTAGTCACGTTATCCCTGTGGATGCTCTTTGTCTTCTCACACTGCTCAGTCAAAAAAATCTGCCAGCACACCCTATCACATGCAGAAAAGAAAGCAAATGCATGCAGGCCAGCTATATTTGAATCCATTTTCTGAGCCAAAAATATGCATTGCAAGTGACATTTGCAGGTAATATAATGTTCAAATATTGTCAGTGATGTCTAAAAAAGAAAATTTCCTGGTTCTCTATTATTTTTAAAAAACTGAAATATTTTTAAATGGCACTTCAAAATTATTTATGAGTAGCTCATTGTCCCTTTTCTCTCTTCATACCTCAAAATTGTCCACAAGTCTGAGATGGCAGCTGCCTAAAGAAATCTTTAAGCAGATTTCATATAGCCTTGTACATCCTTCCTCTTATCTGAAGCTAAGTGCTTTTGTTATATCAACTAAAAGAAATGCTAATCAATGAGAAAGACAGACATTTCTCTTTTTTTTAGTATTTATACACAGAAAAATATTTATGCCTTTATCTTGGGGGCAAGAAACAGCTTCTGGCATTTTGTACTGAAGCCAACACTTTGTTAGCTCCTGAACTTTATTTTAAAGTGTTAATAGAATAATATCATGATCTGTACTGAGTGAATTGTTGTCTCTTTCACAAGGGATGGCTTAGACTATTGGACCTTCAAATGATGTGAAACTAAGTGCCTATATAGCTTAGATCAGAGCTATAGCCAGCTAAGGAAGTAGTGCAGTTTATACTATACAAAAATAGAAAAAAAATAAACAATTTGTGCTTGCATTGGAACATCTGTCTCACAATGGATGAAACCTTGAGAATCTGAAGTTCTCTAACATTATCTGAATGAGTGTGTTTCTCCCCGCTTGGTGCCAAATTATATTGCTGGATCTGAGCAGAAAGGTTCCTCTGCTCCTCCAGGAAGGCTGACTGAGCAAAGACCAGTTTGACCCAGCCATTCTCCTTTCAGAGAAGACTACCCTGGAAGTGATGAAGGTTGACCAGAGATTGCATATGTCTGTTTTTCCATTTCTAGCTTGTCATCCATTAAGGACACTAAGAGCAGTTGCTCCAGACTTGTTAGGACATTCAGTAGACATGCTGAATCGCTGTATGTTTCTGTGGGATAGCAGAAATCTAGCAAAAAGCAACAGCAGCTATTATTGGTGATAATAGCTTTTTCCTTCAGCATAGTTATGCAAAACATCTGGCTACAGAAGAGGATTAAAAGGTTAATTTCTCCTTCAGCACTGCATTACTTAAAGTCAAAAAGCTGAAAGAATCTCTCTGTTCCAGTGAGCCTGCATGTGTTGTTTTTCACTAAAACCCAAGAGTATGTTCCAGCAGAAAGCTGAGTTAACTCATGGGCACAGTTTTATGGTGAGGATTTGCATCCTTATCATAGGCATAGTTTTAGGATAAGGATTTGCTAGGAGGCTGTGATCTCTGGGAGGGGGATCACAACGGGCTGTAGGAAAATGAATTCATGGTTGAACATGCTCCAGATTGAAGACTGGAAGAAGTGAATCACTGAATATCCTGTCTGAGGGCTCTGGAGACATGAAGACATTGCAAAGCATGGGTATTTACTCCAGGGAAGTGGCCTGGACAGTACAGCTGAGCACCATCCGTTTGCAGAGTGGTGAACTCTTCAGAGAGTTCAGGAGTTGTGCAGTCCTGAGCAGCATTCAGGGCCACATATGGGTAAGGAGGGGCCGTCAGGTCTTAAACATGTGCTTAATTTCAAACACGTGAACAATCCCATTGGCTATGTGGTTAGCACATATAGAGGCGCTAACTACGTGGAAACCCACATGCTTGGACTCTCACTACAGCCCAGCTTGCAGTGTGCTGCCTGCTGAGCAAGCAAACAGGAGGGGAACAGTGCATCACCACCGCTGCTACTCACTGGTTAGTAGCATGTCAGATTATGGCTCAGCTGACATCAATATTGTGCACCAGTTGTGCCTCCCTGTCTGTACACACAGCAGTTTACAGGAGTGTTGCTGCAACAACAAACCAAGGCAGTGATTTTGTTTAAAGCAAGCCTGTTGGCAAGACAAAGAAGTACTCTCCCCTCTCTTTCCCATTTGTCTTTCAGCTGGAGGGAACCATGCCAGTCAGTATGTTGTAGATTATTCAGATCCTGGCAGGAAAATTCAAAATCAAAAGGCAAGTGAATAAGGGTGGATGGGAAAGGCTTTGAATCAAACATACTCTTTATCCCTTTTATTGAGTGCCAAGAGCTCTCGTGATGTGAGTGGAAGCTGTTTGCACTTGAAAACCTCTCCTTCGTGTCCCCCAGACCTCTCTCCACATCAGTGAATAGGACAGGTGGAAGTACTATCACCTCACTTATGTACCTAAAACTAATCATCTAAGACCAGATCAGTCACCTCGAGTCTCCTGGGAAGAAAAAGCCTCCTTAAGGTACAATTCTTCTCGCTTTAAGACACCTGGATACCTATTTCTCTTCACTGATGTAAAAGGAGGTTTGGCGTTTTAGTGTTTCAGATAACTGTTCTTTTAAATGTCTGAAGTTAATAAGACAATTCCCCTACTGCATTGTGATAGAAAAATATCAGTAGACAGGTTGGATCAGACTCAAAATTCCACCTACACAGATTATGTGCCTATGTTCAATGGCAGGAGGCTGGGAAGGACACAGAAGCAGAATGAGAGTACAGAATACTTTCATCCCATAGCAATTCCTTGTTCAGGGACTTCATTCCTCCAAGATCCTCAATTTAATCTTCTTTGAGAAATTAAAAATCCATAACTGCAAGCCAAGATAAAAATGGCTTGATCCCAGGATTCTGCTTTCAAGTACCTGTATGTAATATTAATTCAGAGGTCTGTGAGTAGCTTTGCACTCACCCTGAACGAAACTTGACAGAAACACATGGGTTCATGGATGTC
This sequence comes from Coracias cyanogaster, assembly GCA_033124195.1. Lineage (NCBI taxonomy): Eukaryota > Metazoa > Chordata > Aves > Coraciiformes > Coraciidae > Coracias > Coracias cyanogaster. Next base: position 27,315 of record JAVSBS010013776.1, on the reverse strand, counting down.
TGAAGACTGCCTAATTTCATGGAAACACCGTGTACAGAGATTTTCTTGCCTAGGCATGGATATAAGCTAGTCAATGGAGATCTGTGATTGTCCAAACCTGTGCCATTTTTTGTGCCCTCATATATCCCTTTTGGCCCCCATGTGATACTCCCAACAGGGTGTGAGCCTGTAGGTTCTGCACAGTATCTATCAGTCCTGTGCAGATTTCTCACATGCCTTGTGGTGTCTTAGGTGGCGTTACATCCTTGTGCTTTGATAACTGAAACCTGCAGGTGCTGGCTGGTTAGCTGACATGCTAGCAAGGTGCTGCTGACTCGTTCAACTCCATGGGCTATAATGGGAAATTACAAACCTGGTGCACAAGGACAGATCTTCCCTGAAAGTAGATCTTAATCTAAGTGCCCACTGCTGACTCCTCTGTTGAACACAGTGCTCTAATGACACTGTTAAACCACATATCTCTTTTTGATTCATTTGACTTTAAAGATTAATTAGGAAATTAAGATAAAAGTAGCACAGTTAAAATAAAAACAAACTGAAAAAAAAAAGGCTCCAACTGGTAAGTACTAGGCTACTTAAAGTGTCAGTTCCAGCCATCATGTGCACAGATGTGCCCCTGCTCAATAAAGCTAAATTTTATCATGCGTGATCCCTGCCTTTCCTTCCCAGTTCAGCAAACAGCTCCATATTCTGCTGCTTATATACCATGAACTTTTGCTAGCTGTTCACTGCCATCTTCACACTGTGTGACTCCACACTGCTGCTTGAACCTTCACAATTCCTGGTGTAAGGGCATTTTAACTCCTTCACATAAACTTTGTGTTAACACTTTAAGCGGGTAGGAGCAGTATCTCTGCTCTCTTCATTGCTCTGTGTGAGTGAGTCCAAGAGCTGGAGTCAGCAAAGAAAAGAGGCAACCAAAATTTTGCCACCAGTTGGTCTCATGCTGCTTGTCCTGGCAGTTCTCAGGAAGATGGACCTCCACATGGCATTAGCACACCAGCAGCTCAGCGAAGGCTGTTTCAACTGATTTGTAAACTCCCACCAAGAGCCATGGAGACACCCTAACTGGGAAGAAAATAAATTTTGGAAGGGGTGTGAGCAGGTAGTTTCTGTAGTCTCTGTTACTACAAGTACTTACGGGCATTTGGAAAGGGGTTCCACTAGAGGCAACTGCACAGTTATCCCTCGCCTCCTGCACCATTCCTTGGATCAAGAAAGGAAATTCAAGTTTTTATTAAAACTTAGAAACTGCACTCTTATTTCTTGTATCTATCTAAAGGACAACTTAGCTGCATGTCCTGCTGATGTGACCTGTCAGCATCCAAAATGTTCAGGTAAAAAAGGATGAAAATTATCTTCTTGTTATCTCCAGGAGTCAACACAGGACAGTTTAAGGGTTTTGCTTGCCAGACCGTCTCAAGTTTCAGGACAAAGCCAGATGTGGGCTTTATATTTGCCTCATTTATCAAATATTCTTGGAGTTTATCTCTTAATCTACAACATTTTTTCTTATATTTTGTCTCCTCTTCTTCCTCATTAAGGTTCTGAAATCTGTTTTATAAGTCTGGGTCTAGAATCTAGATTTGTTGTTGGATAATGTTTCTTCAAGCTAAATGAAGAAAAGGTTTCCATTCAAAAGGATCATTTAAAGGTAGTTTATTGAGTACAGAAGAGCCTGTCCGCTGATGCAGAAGGTGATGTGTCAGGTTTGCACATAGAACTGCTGGAACAGTGCAAGCTGACTCTCCTTTTATCTGTTATAGCTTCCCTTTTGTAAGCTGGATATGTTTCTGTGCATCATAAATATATGTGCAATATAAACATTCAGGCATCTGCTGTGAAAAGTACAACTACATTGATGATTATTGCAACATGTTCAGGATTCCTGGTTTTCATATAATCCAAGAAAACTGAAGTTTTCCATACAAGGACCTCTGCACAAAGGTCTTCTCCAGTGTCTAAACATGAGCGTCTGGAAAACAGAAGTTGGTCACACACACACATATAGCACAGATGAACGTGAACAGATCATTCCAACACACTAATTAATTACCTCTGTTGAACAAAAAACAACAATCCTTTAATTTCACACAGGTTTTCATCTTGTTTAAGTCTTTTTGCCAAGAGTTGTAGGGAAAAGACAAATTGTAACAGAGTCTAAAAAATTTATCCCAAAACAAAATCAATCTTTTCTTTCCCAGATTCCACCCCTCCCTGAAAATCCAACTAGCCAACCAACTATGTTTGCAAAACCGTCATTACAAAATTAAATAAACCCCCTTAGTTTTCTATTTTTGGTCCTGCACAAATGAGAAGGTCAGGGTTAGTGGAACAGTGAGGGTAGATTAGGAGTTATCTACGTGAGAATGGAGAAATGGGGAAAGAAATTTAGGCCACATATGTGGAAATAGTTTTTCACTCTTCCAGTGAGAGATGTGTCAAAGAGGTCTTTCCAAGATCAAGAGCAGCAGGGTGTTCCCATCTGTGAAGGATCTTCTCCAGTACAATGCTAGTGCAAAGCAAGGTTCTCCATGTGTGGGCTGGACTGCCTTCCCACAGCTCACCTTCCCTGATAGAACATACAACCAGGGCTCCCAGGCTGATGGGGCAGGGGATGACAGCCATAAGGGCAGCATGACATTTAGCACAGGCTCTACAAGCCTACCTGGATCCTGTGTGCCTTCCTGAGGGATCCCTAAGACTCTTCTCTCCAGCTCATTCACTGCTTTTCAGTTAGCTGTACTAAAGCTATGTGGGAAATGTCTATATTTAAACAATGGTATTTCCCAGCTGCACTAGAGCTTCACTTCTGGCACCTACATGCAACTCTGAGGCTATCCAAATCACAAAAATGCTCAGACGGAAGTGCAAACCCCATGGAAGGCAGCACCATGCTGGTGCTTTCAGTAAAATACACCTTCATATGAGAAAACATGGAGCTCCCCCAAATTGGTATGTGTGCAATAGAAACCTATAGCAAGGGTGTCAACAGAGCCCTGTGGAGCATTTGAACACCGGAGAGAGACCCCACGGTGCTATGGAGAAGGGAAGATGAAGGCAGTTCTCAGCGACCAAAGTCAATAGTCCCAGCCAAGCATGGAGCTTGGTACCTTTCAGGATGAGGTCTTCAGTGCACTACAAAGTAAGGGTAGGATTCAGGTCACCAAATAGCTAAATGAGTAAGTCAAACTACCTTTACACAGAGACAAATAAGCATAATTTAGCTCCTCCTGAAACAGAGATTAATTGCTCTGTGCAAACACACTGTGGACATCTAAGGCTAGGGAAGACAAACCCTGCTCCAGGAGTCCCGCTTTTCACATCTATTTCCTAAAACTGTAGCTGGAATTTGCACACATTGATCCATGTTACACTGGATTATGTCTGTCCATTTTTGACCAGTACAGATTCCAAGTGGAGGAAATGTGTTACAAAACCCCAGTCCAATATATTTTGCTTTTTCTTTTCTCAACCCTTTCAGATTTTATATGATGTTATTTAAAATTATAAGCATGGAGGAACAGGAAACTGGGTATCACTTCAAGCACATGAGATCACAGGAGCAGCAGCAGAAACCTCTTGAAATCTTACTAGATGCAAGTCTCTCTGAAATGAAAAGGTTTGTTTATAAACAAGGCATCTCTGTTTATGTGTGATCTCTAAAAAGAGATTATAAAGCAGAGATTTATTTAGCAGTGATTTAATTGACTCTACACAGCTAGGCTCTCTCTGTCCTTCTTGGTCGGAAGCTTCTGTGAGTTCCTCCTTTGAGCTGCTTACAAATGAATCTCAAACAATTGAATGTCCCTCATAATGCATCTGCCTTTGCTGCATGTGCATATACCATATGAACTTAAACACTTAGCTACAGGAGTAATCATGAGATGCACTTGGAGATTAATTTTTTTAAAACACATATTGTAAAAATAAACAATAAATATTTGCGGAAGAAGTTTACATTCTTATTTTTTCCAAGTATACTTTTTCCAAGTATAAATAAATGGGATTGGAATAGCCTATTACATTAGCAGCTGGCAAGCTCTTCACTTAATCCATCATGTTTCCATAACCACAGAGCTCACAGAGCAAGGATGGACACAGGGCACTGATAGCCTTTCCTCTCAGAGCTGGGATCTCATGTGCAAATGTTTACCTGTGGATATAACCCTTGTCTAAAGATTTTATTACCAGCTCTCACCTGGCCACCTGAGCAAAGTGAAGGTCTGTACTGGGACAAAAAATGAATGTTCTGCATCATGTTCCTGTTCTCCATGGACTTGCATGGGATACCTGAGCAAAGGCCAGAACCCACCGAAGTCAGTGAAAAAACATCTACTGACCTCAGCTCATGTCAGAACTATACATTCTGCTTGGTCTGGCAGTGTATAACTTGTCTTTTCCCACTGAGTAGACCTCTATGGTGACTACAATGGCCATATCAGCTTCCCAGCTCTCTGTTGTCCTCCCAGCATTGCTAAATTTCATGGGTTGACCATTTTAAGCCCAGTTCCCAAAACAAGAGTTATTTAGATTAAATGCAATGGGAAAGTCATGTATTTGAATACCTGCTGTAGCATGCTTCAACACTGTCCACCTTCAGTCCCAGACAGGCTGCTGGTAAGTAAAGCAATACGCTAGGTTGGTATAGCAAGAGCATAGTCCAATGGTTATTATACGTATATAGGAACCAAGAGAGGACAATATCAAGGTTTTAGTGTATTCGCATTTGCCGCAAAGGTAAGGACAGATTGAAAAGGGCTTAAGAACTCAAATTCCCACTCTGTGCTGTGCGAAGGCAGAGGGCTGAGCCAGATCACCCAGGTCTAAAGCCACCTCGACTTTCTGGGTGTCAGCCTGGATCCTGCCACCATGTGACAGCCCAGAGCCCTATGTTTTACCATCATCTCACTGCTAGGTGGTCCTTACATCTGCCAGAGGAGGTCTATTTACAGCAGTTGACACCTGCTAATTCCAGTCTTTAATCTTATCTTTGCAGAGTAATGGCACATGTAAACCAGAATTTGAAATATCCAAACCCTTACCCAAGACAGGCACCTCCTGGGCCTTGTTTGCTCGCACTTCTTTATCTAAATCTGTTGTTTCTGGAGCAACAACATGCCTTGTTCTTGCCAGATTCACCTGAGATCACACTGCTCACACGCCAAAGCATGAGGGCATGCACACAGCCATGCAGATACAGACAACAAATATTCTCATCCTACTAGACTGGCCAAAAGCAGAGGTTTTCTGGAAATTCAGTATAGAAAGCAGCTGATAGAATTCTTCATTGCAAGTCACAAAACAAACTATAGAAGTCTGTAGAGAACTAGACTTAATCTGAGATGCCTTCTCTACCCTTTTCCTAGGGTCTTTCAGTGTCCTTGGGATCTTCTTGTCCTTTAAAGAAGCCAGTTCAGCAGCACTCCAAAACGTTGCCCTTTGTCATTCTTCTCTCTTTTCAGTCAGTTATTTCCCCAGTTAGAACTGAAGTTTTTCTGGTGGCTTTTTTGTTGAAATGAAATCTCAAAGCATCTCTGAAAACCTGTCTTGCTTTTCCTTACTACTGTCTAGTTTCGTAATAGACAGTCAGTCTTACATATTTCAACCTTGATTAGCCCCTTGTACCTCTGAGAATGCAAATAAACACCCTTCAGCTTGTCTGCATTGAGTTACTTTTACAGTGAAAATAACTCTTTGGAATGTGATTTTCTTTTCTTCCTTAGCTTCCTGCCTAGGAAGTTGATTTAAATATTTTTTTCTTGACTTTTCCCTGTCCAAGTTTTTATTGTGTTTATAAAAGCCATGAATCCAAACATGTTTGTGGCAACACTGCTTTTATAGGCACTGCACACAACATTTTAACATGGCAGATGACCAAACTGGCATTTCGGGTACTGGTAAAAATCCTCTTTTCCCTATTTTGCCTCTGTTATGGCTTCACAGGTACATTGCAGATCTGAACTCAGTAAGTGTTTGCTCCACTAGTTCCAGTTTGAAAAATTTGGAATAACCATTCCAGTGAGACTTCAAGCCAAAATAGTAGAAATACTGTTCATGGTTTCATTTTCACACTCAAAGGCTGTTACAAGACCAACTGTCTTTGAGGTTCACAACCTTCTTCAACTTTGGTCTTAAAAATTACTTCTTATTGTGTAGTTCAAGTAAGAAAAATCTATTTTGAGGTCAGAGATTTTGAGATCTATGGTGCTGCTGGATTCACATATCACTACTAGTGATTACTTTCTCTGGAAAAGGAAGCAATGCCTAACTTAGGCTCACTTGAAAACTATGAAGAGGGGTTTTCATATGCATTACACATGTTTTTATTCTCTGGGGAGTTTCCAGCATCCTCAGGCAGACCTAGTACACCAGTCTCCCTGAAAAACTGGCAGGCAGGAAACAACTATTTTGCAAAATTAAAAGGGTAATACATGTGTGTTATAGCAGAAAAAAATGTTTTGCAGTTTAGTCCCCTCCAAGTCAACACCATACTTCAGCTCTTTTAGCTAATAATGCATATATAATCAAGCTTTTGTCTTTCTTCACCGAGTATAACTATCTTGTAGATAATACATGATGACCTTATTTTCTACTAGGATTTACACCATGCTATGGGTGACAAAAATACCTCTCTGAAGTGCTGCTCAGTCCTCATGTGTTTGCAAAATCTTCCTACAGAACACTTATTTGAAAGGGCCTATACAGACATAATTTTGCCCAACAAAGGGTTGGGGTTTTCTGCATTATTATACCTCTGTATTTGCACAAAAAATTGATCCTTGGTGACTAGTATTTGTTTTCTTGTCTTTTGAGGTTCTCACCAGCAAAGAGAAATACAATGCTGTTATTCAGATTGTGTGTCATTTGTTTTTTACATAATAAAGTAAATAGAAACCACATACACACCCACACATGCACTCTAAAATTCCCTACTGTTTCAGCTTAAAACAGAGCAGTGAGCACTGTGAAGAAGCTCTCAAGCCGTGTTACAAGATAAACGCATTGCTCATACATTCCAGGCTGTAAGGACCCTGTGCTTGGGGTGTTGTCTGCCTTCCACCTCTCACTGCAGCCACAAGGTGAAAAACTCACAGAATTACTCAGAAATATCACAAACCTACACACACCATAAAGGAAGCTTTCTTTGTCACCTGATGAGCAATAGTGGCAGATCTATCCAGAAATGAGGACTCTGCTCTGAAGGGAGGCATGGGCAGAGTGACTTGCTCAAGGCTGCTTCCTCCTGTGGTGGCTCAGCACCATTCTCCACAACTTCCTGCATGCCCTTCCACTGGTCAGGCCACCTCAGCTCCCTGTTGCCCCGTGGCAGTGCCAGTCCTGCATACCAAGGCCCCTGCTTTCATGCCTGTCTATCTGCCTTTGTCAGCATGCAGCCACAGGGAGCACCTGCTCGTGAATGCAGAAGATGACACGAGGCCCATGCTGTCCATCTATCTAGTCACTGCCACCTGTGGCTATGGTGCAACAGGAGATGCAAACACAGTCTTGGAGCACCAGAGAGCACAGAAGACATACACGGCGCGATAACTCCACGCTGTCTACTCCGTTATCCCGAATACCCTATTCATATTTGCCAGCAGATGGCACTCATTATATGTTTGACTTGTCCACGACCCAGGTGCACACTTTCCGAAGCACAGCCGATGAAGACGGGACATACTCTGTCCCTATGCGTTTCATAGGCTGTTGCCTTTCGCTTGTTTATCTCACAATAAGGACTAAGATTTCATCAGGGTCCATATTCCAAGGGAAACTGGAAAGGTCAGGAGATGAAGGGCAGAAATGTCCCTCGGTGGTAGGAGCGGCATGGCATGTGCTGCAGGGGGGCTGAGGCAGCCAACTGCCCATGCATCGGGAGCTGCTGGCCTTGCCACCCCACCTCTGTCCCCTCTGCACCCACCCTGCATCTGAAGTAATCCCAGGGAAAGATCCATGGTGTAAGATGTGGCCAACGTGGCAGGTAGTGGTGAAGGAAGACCAGCCCTACCATGCCCAGGCTGTGCCAGCCTGGCGACACTGCTAACTGTGAGGTCCACATGCCCCACATCCTGCTAAGTGCCACCCCCAGCTGCACTCTTCTTCAGCTTTGCAGAAGGAAGTAGTAAGGTAAAAATTTCCTTTGCAAGTATCCCAGGTGGCATCAGCTATCTCCCAAAACTTGCACTTTATCTTCAATCATCAGCTTAAAAAGGAGCTGAAGAACAAGGACAAGATTGCCAGCAAGATAACAGAGCAAGGCCTTGAGTAAGGGAAAGGTATAAAATGCCAATACTAGAAATGGCCAGTGCAGCCTTCAGGCTTGACCCAGCTGCACGCACAGATGGCAAGAGATACATCCTACATCAAAGCACATCTTTTGGAAAGATAGCCAAGCTTTTTTTCAAGAGCCTAGACAGAAATGTATCTGCATTATAGATCTCTCCCTGCTTTGAAAAGTAGGGATTTTGAATTTCAAGTATGAATTTGCCTGCTTCCAACTGTCCCAACCGACCCTCCAGTGTTGTTCTATGGGAGGGAATCACCCAGCTCACTGTTGTCTCAGATAGGAAACTTCTCATTCAGTTTTCATGAGAAACATCATGAGTGGAGGGACATTGGTAAGAACAACTGATCTCCATTAAAAGAAAATTTAAAAAACAAAACCAAACAAAAAAGCTTCCCTGATTTTCTAAGGGAAATTAAAGAAATTTCCCACACATTAATGATTTGTGCTTATTTCTCATTTTAATAACTCCATGTAATATAGGTGCCCACAAAAAGCATGTGCTTGGGCTAGCTCAGCACCCCTTGAACTCCTGCAAGTCTTTCACTTTATTTCACTGATTGTGTTAGCACTGGTCTGGGCTGCTTGGCCAGCAGGGAAATCTGGGTAGCATAACCATGCTTATTCTCTCCTATTTGCAGTGACACGTGCCATACAACCTTTCCTTACTGCCCTCCCTCTCATCACCTTACTCTTCTTTCACAAATTAGCAGTTTCCCTTAGACCTCTCTTGAAAGTCCTGGTGTACTGCTTTTACAAAACAGAGTACCAAAGACCTAAATCATCTCAAATTCTTTCCTACAGCAATTGCTTTACTAGAAGGTACTTTTTGCTATATGCAGCAGTCAGTTGGAGAAATCAATCATATGGCTATCTCAGCAAGCCCTACATGATGTGTGCTAATCCTTGCCAATGCAGGAGCTACAGGAGCCCTGGCATTTAGGAAGGTGCTGATTAATTGTAGACAAAACTAAAGCAACAGGAAACTTTTGTCCTTCTCCATAGTTTAAGTACAGACAAAGAGTGACATGAGTAAGGCACTGCTGGTAACTTTAATTGATGTCTCATGTTAAGTTTATTTTTAAAAGCTCTGTAACTCCTCAGTGCCAGCTCAAATCTCTGCTGGTCTCAGCTGCTGACATGACTGTGGTGTCACTGACCCCTCATCATGAAAAAAAGCACTCTGTCGACCATGACAGGTTTCTCAAGGGTGAGACAGCATATGTAATAAGACATTTAAAATCTGACTTGAGCAATGTTACACTTGCTCCTAAGTGCTGCTTTGTTAAGGTGCTGGAATTTTTTTTCAAGCTTAATGCTATTAAAATCCTAATTGACCACATACATCATAGCCTGACAACTAAATATCATTTATCAGCAGACTTTCAAGGATTTCTATTATTCTCTGCCTTCCTGACATATTTCAAAACTACTGTTTGTCTTGCAGACCAACACATGTGTTCAAAGCAGACTATTAAACCTGCAAAATAACAAAAATACTCTTTGTCCCCATCTCCTCAATACTCATAAAGGGTCACTGAGAATTTGCTCTTATCTGAGCTCAGGATTGTAAAATTTTTCTCCCAGATGATAATTTTAGAAAGTTACAGGCCACCAAAGAGAATGTCTCTAGAGTGGAAAAGCTTAGACAACCCCAAACCACCAAAGCAAATGTTAAGAGATCTGCTGGCACCACAAGGGACAGGTATGCCCTGTTCTCTGCTGTCCTCTGCAGTCCCAGTCCTCCACCATACTACACACCACAGCACCCTCCCTGCCAACAGGCCCAGGTTTCCTCCAGACACCTCAGGGGCAGGCTGGGCAGCAGGGCTGGGACACCCCCAGACCCTTGCTGGGTGCCAAGCAGGGATGTGGTCAGGCTGTGCCTGCTGGGCCAGAGCAGTGGGCTGCATTACTACCCACAAGTCTTTGAGACCTACCAACACTGCCCGTAATCCCACTTTCCTAGGCTTGTGGGCTCTTTACCTTCTCACCATTGCTGTTGTCTTCAGTTTCAAAAGCTTCACAATCCTGAGCCTGCAGCTATCTCACACCATATCTATCACACTTCAGCTTGGATAACTGATTTTGGTACTGGTGTGGGTTATTTTATTGCCCCCAGAATTACATAAAACAAAGATGAAAACACATTTCTGTAAAATGATGTGTCTGTCCCCTTTGCTCAGGGCAGGATCAACTCCATATACCTCTGGCCTCTCATCAAGGTGGAGATTTCACAGCCCTTCTAGGGAATGTATTTCAGTGGCTGCTGGCCTTGCTTTGAGAAAATATTTCCTAATATCTAAGTAATCTCAAACCTCTTGTCCTTCAGTTTCCTCCAATACTCCCTATCTTACATAAAGGGGGCACAGAAAAGAGCTAAATCTCTTCCTCCACTGCTAGAGCATCTCCTTTCAGTCTTCTGGCAAGGCTCCCATCTTTCTTTCAACCTTGCCTATTTTTTCCTGCCTTGCAACAATTCTGCCTACACATCCCAGTAAAAATCTGGTTTTTTCTGTAGCAGTCTGCAACTGTTGATTCAGGCAGCCTGACATCATGTGTAAGCCTCAGGTCTTCTTCTACAGTCTTGTGAGCTTATTTGATCTTGTACCGAACCAGACTTTTTTTTTCTATCCAAGCATGGCATTTAACATCTTGCTGCCAAAATTATTCCCATTTTCCATCAGTTCAGACCTCTGCTCCAACTTGTCAAGATGATTTTGAACTCTTACCCTGTCTTTCAGCACTTTGAAAACTTGGCAGCAGATCCAAATTTAATAAGCATGGTTTTTCTTTCATCTTTCCCATCATTGAGGAAAACGGTGAACACTGCAGTCCCCAGGAGGTCTATTCAGTACACAGCTACCAATGCAATGCCGCACCACTGACAGCTACTCTTTGTATGTGGCTTTCCAACCAGTTTTGTACCCATTTGGTTCCTGTTTCCCAAGCTGTCTTTTAAAGATATCTTGCAAAACACTGGAAGAAAGCCTTATAAAGTCAGGATGTATTGCATCTCTCCTCAAGACCTGTTACTCTGTCCTTTGAAATGATTTGTCATTGAGATACCTATGCTAATTTATCTTTATGTCTTTTTTCATCTTCTAGAAGCCCCAAAAGAAATTGTTTAATGACTTCTTTGGTATTTCTCCAGTTAACTGAAATTATGTTGGCTAGTCTGTCTCATCTATTCCTCTAAAGGAAAGGCACCGTGTTTGCTCTTTCTCAATCTCCAGGAACACAGCCTGTCTCCATCAGGCTCTGTTAGTTTGGTATGTCTCTGTCTTGCTTCCTGGGTTGCTCCAGGTTGAGTCTGTGGCCTTGTGCAAGCTATGGCCATTGTCATTGGGATTGTTCTTCTTGCCATTTGGAAGCCTGTCTGTAGGAGGCTGGAATCCTACTCCAATATACGATCCTGCTTTAATACCCCAAAATACGCATAGAGATGATAGCCAATGTATAATTATGATTTCTGAAGGCTTGATCCCTCTCTGTTTCTTGTTTTCAGGTTTAAAAAAAATTAAAAGTATTTTAGAATATTCTGATACTGTATCTCTGAATTCTGTTTCAAGTCCCAATACTTCAATGCTTCTATCTGCTCTTTCAAGGTGTTCCAAGATTTCTGCAAGCATCAATGCTTCCTTCACTTCCCTGCCTCACTCACCCCAGGTAGGAGATAGAAAAGTACATTCCCTCCATTTTCTTTACCAGACCACCCAAAGAAAATTCAGTAAGTAGATCCAAGTCTTGTTTTCCTTGTGTTCATGCTTCAGTATATTTTTGTCTGGACAACCAGCTTTCTTGGTGGTCTCCTCATCTCATGCTGTTTATTCCCATCTGCCACTTTGTTTGTTATTAATCACACTTACTTCCGTGCTGTGGGTCTCACTAAGGCAATGGCTACCAGCATGTTCCATATACTGTGTGCTGGCAGATAGCACAAGGGAGTTACATCTTGCAACAGCTAAACTGGCTTTTTACTGGCAGGAAAAATTTGCAGAGGTGCCATCATCAAGATGTACCCTGAGCAAGTACGTGCAAGCTGACTTCTTTTTGTCCCAGTAAACTAATCCCATCTTGTCTCACCCTTGAACGCTTCATGCAAGCTGTTATATTCAAGAATGGAGGAACCCAGAAACACTGATCTGAGTGTCTTCCAGTCTGGGGTGGCCTCATGCTGATGCCCCTTGATTTGAACCAGTTTCTCGGGTATTTGTTTCCATTTTGCACCATCTGTCTGTGGAGATGGTTGAGAGTTTGTGACTAGGAACACAAGACAGTCCTAATAAATTGTATTATTTGCTATGGAAATAGTCAGTGGCTTCAGATTGTACAGACAACTATGAAGGAAGCCTGTGGGTCACATGCCTAAATAAATAGCCCTCTAAAATTTTTCACTTCTCTCCATTCCTTGGGATGGCTCAGGTTCAACAGTGAGAAGTTTTACAGCCACTTCATAACGGAGGAAAACAGTAATTAAGCTATCTCCTTTTGGCAGTACAGGCCCTGTCGCTCAAACTAATGAGGAACTTTGGTGCCAGACAGGAAAGAACACTGGGAGCACAGGGTTTGCAGCACTCCTCTGACATGCACAGCCTGCAGGTACCTTCAAAGTACAGGCTGTACCTGAGCTGAGTTCAGCCCCACTTCTCTTCTGCTGAGCCCAAGGAAGAAGTAGATGTTGGGGCTGTGAAGGGGATGAAAGTTTCTAACATGCATGCACACACAGTTCCAACTGTCTGGGA
>JAVSBS010013776.1:0-14163 GCA_033124195.1 Coracias cyanogaster | reverse complement strand
AGCTATGGTTTGGGCTTGGCTATCCAATCTCACAATTATTTATATAGTTTAGAAGACAGTGAGCCTCAGAAATTTGAGTTTCTCTCAGAAAGCCATCAACAAGCTGAGAAATGTTGATCAGTTTTCTAAGACCTGATGTTTCACTCATGCTCTTCTAGCCCTTGAGAGTGCTCTTCCAAATTGACTGGACCCCTGGCCAGTTCTGGGTTGCAACAATGTTTTGGTGGCTCCATAAATCAGTAGATGTGGAGATATTTGACCGGGACACCAATGGAGCCAGACTGCTGCATGGGGCTCTCTAGGGACACAGAGTATCACTGCTTGGGCAGTATTTGACTGAATGGCATTTGTGTCCTGGTCCATGCCCAGGACCACAACCAGCATCCATCACAGTAATGCTGACAGTACTCCCACAGGAATTTCCTCTTGGACTTTCCTTCATTTACTAGTTCTGCATGGAAAGCTTTTGTATTTTGTCTTCACTCAGAAGTGCTCACTGAGCTCAAGACTGCTCCTTCCACTGACATAAGTCAACACCATTTACCAGCAGAGCCTCGGTGTGTTGTTTGCTTTCTGTTTGTATTACCAGCCAGGACAGCACCGTTCGACTGCAGTGAGGAAATTGAGCCACTTTCTGCCACCCATACTTCACCTCTTTCTTCCACTACTGTGGCTTGTCTAAGCTTGCTATGCAGCCAAGCCCCAGTGCCCAGAAATCTTAAGTCAGGTTAATTTATATCCTAGTTTGAGCTAGAAGACAGCTAATTATGTCAGTGATTTCACTTTTCAGCTAAGTCTCTTCTAACTGCACTTTCTTAAGTTACAGCATATTTTTGCAGACAATGTCAGCTTCTAGCAGTGATAATGCTTGATGTATATAGGTACTACCAAGGATTAGTGTGCAGAAATGCTCTTGTTTATACTTGTTCCAATGGAGAACAAGGTTTGGAGGATGTAGAAAGTAAAAGGCCACACCTGCAGGGAGGAGTGGACAGGACAGGTGACCGTAAACTGACTAACAAGGGATTCTATCCCATACTCATTACATTTAGTATGAAGCTGAGGGATCACAAGGATCAGTCCCTTTTCTTCAATGGCTGGCGTCCGAGGAGGATTCTTCCTGAATCGAGTTCAATAATCCATCTCTTGAACCCAGTTCCCATCTGCCACTGAGTTCGGTCTGGGAATTCCCCAGTGCCTGCCTCATGCATCAGTGGTTACTGTGACATAATTGCCATCAGGGGAGTTGGTTTCAATAATGGCTTTGTATATATTTGTATATATGTCATTTTATTGTTATTTTTTTCATTAAAGCTGTTTTAAATTTTCTTTTCAAATCCATAAGTCTCTCTCCCTTATTCCCTTTCTCTTCCCCTTTGGGAAGGGAGAGGGGTTAATAGAGAGCGTCTGTCATTTGTCTAGTGGCTGGCCCAGTCCTAACCCTTGAGAGTTTAGGAAATCATGGGATTTAAAAAAGAATACATGTGGTGGTTTGCTTTTTTGGTTTTTTTTTTTTTCTTTGCTTCCAGGTTTTTGAGTCTTCAAACTGTGCTTTATTAGCCTGCATAATTCTGGATCATTTTTTAATGAAGATTGAAGCCAGCATTCCCTCACTGTCATGGAACAGTGTCTTAAAGAAATGACACTGGATACTGCACTAAAGTAGTGACTGCTCTTTCTGCTTCTTCCATTCATTTTCCACTGTGGAGTTGAGGGACACATTTGTGGAAGGTTAGTCACATTCTTCTAGTCACAGGAGACCTCTGATATTTGTCATCATTAGCATAGCAGAAATCCTAAATAAAGTTGGCTTAAAGTAAAATATTTATTCTGAGATCTGTACCCAGCAAACCCACCTAATTTACTGCATCTGGCTTCCCTGCTAAAACAAAAACCAAAGATGTTTCCAGCATTTCAGTAACAAGTTTATCCAAAAAAGCACCAACTAGTTTTCGCTTTATGAGACATTATCTTGCCTGTGACAATTTCAGCACACCCTACCATTCCAATAGTTTGTGCAGCCCGGTCACCACCCCTGGTTCCCGCATGACTCTTGTTTTAATCCTCATAGAGTGGGAATACTGACTTTATTTCTTGGCTCCATTCACAGGCTCTGTGGTTTTAGAGACATTTGAGTACAAATACTGTTTTTCTCTTTAGCTGTTGGTGCTTTCCAAAGACTGTATATACAGTTAAACTGCTATTAATATTTTTCAAATCTGTCTTGCTCATTACACTGTAAGATACAAACTGAAACCATATTCTTTATGAGAAGGCTGCATGTCTTCTAGTATTGGGTAATGGAGCATGCTGAAAATATTTCCACGTTGCCAAAAACAACAATAAAACTAAGAGACAGTGTGTCGCATTTCCTTTATAGACAGATCCAGCTGTTCTCAAATGCCTGGAAAATCACAGCCACAATAGTTTGTTCATCAACACTACTCATCTGACTGCCAGAACCAGCCTATATGAACCTTTGGTAGCTCCATTTTACAGGCAGGGAACTGAGGAGCAGAGCCTTTATCTCCCACCCAACCAGGGTTTTTCTCTTGCATGAAAACAAGTGCAGGGAGGAAGAGGCACCCATTTGTTTTGCTCCAGTCTGGCATTTGCCTATGGATAGCCCTGCTTGAAGAGTGCACTTGGTCTTTCCTGGTGAAGAACACCCCACGGTGGGTTGAGCTTTTGGGTGACTCCTGAGATCCAGGAAGGCATGTAGTGTGTGCTCATATGATCTTAGGTTCACATTCCTGAGGAAGGACCAGCAGAGTTTACATCTCACACTGTTTTCAAGTCATGTCCCAGATTGCAACAGCAATAATTGGTGTTCTCACTTCTTACCTGAATTTGAGGTTTAACCCAAACCCCAAATGCCGTTTCTCTTTTGGGGAAGATCTTTCAAAGGCATCTCATTTCACAGATTGCCATGAATTCTGGCAGCATGTACAAACTGCAGAGTCCTGCCCTCCTACACCCAAGGCTCTTGTTGTCAGCAATGGTTTTTGGCGCATGGTGGTTTTGCAGCCAACTAGTATCATGATGTCTACAGTGGATTGTTTTTATTACATAGCTGCAGTGGGACATGAGGTTTCTCCTTCCCAACACAAAGCAGCAACTGGAGAAACATGCCAGGGGAAGCAGGGTCTCCCTGGCTGGGTGGCAGCTGCTGCCAGCAGAGATTGATGCAGGCTGCCAAGAAGTCCCAGCTAGGCTCCTGTTAGAGCAAAGCTTCCATGGAAAGGCACAAGGTGAGAATGTCCCTTCTTAAACTGAGCACCCACTTTGTAACCGGCTGTGAGTTGCCATGGTTTGGCAGACCTATGTGATATCATTAGCATTATCTGGACATGCTACAATTTCCTGCTTTACTAATATAATTCATTCTTACTTTTAACAGAAGCTTCCCCAAGAAGCTGTCAACCAGCACAGAAGGTCAAGAAAAGAAGCGTGCTTACCACACCCTTGAGAAAGATGAAGTTGAATAAACTCATGCATAGTTACCAATACATCAAGAAGAGGCATATGTATTGGAGCTCTTTAAAAGAAAAGTTCTACAATCCAGATTAGCTCGTTCTTAGTTTTGTTTCAGTTAGAGTTGGAAACTAATTCAGACTAAACTTTTTAATTGATGAATGTAGTCCCTTCATGCCAGAAATTGCCTGTAAACAGACCATGACTTCTCCAGAAATACTATTAGCTGAATGTTTTCCACAAGTAAACATCTGTCTGGGATTGGCTCACAAGTTGTTCACCACAACTCTTTGATCACATATCTGAGATCCAATATTTGAGCTACACGATTAGTCAGCCAAAGTCATATGGTATTGCATGTCTTTTCAGCCACATCAGAATGCCTTCAGGAGCAGCTTCAGCACAATGCTTTTGAAAATACTGCATTTACGTGATTATTCACTACTGCCTTGCAGCAAATGCTGTCAAAAATAAAAGCTCCCCTCCAATCAGTGACTTTAATGTTTGCAAACATAAGAAAATAATAATAGACTTAGGATTGACCAAAATATTTGAAGAATTCTTCACTTAGCTCTTGTTTCAGCCTAATTTGCCATACCTGTAACCTTAATAAAGAACAGAGGGTTCTGTAATCATAGCGTATAGATGTATACCTTTGCATATGTATGCCTAATATCTTCTGAATCTTCTAGCCAGTTTTTGTCAGATTTGACGGAGGATTAGCACAGATGTTAAGTTCCTAAGACACTCCATGTTCCGGGGAAAGAGATGGTTGTACAGAAGCTGCTGGGTCTATTAGTGCCACCAACGAAGGAAAGACTTCAGTATAGCCTTGCCCTTACTAGAGGTCAGAGCCCAGAGACTCCAAGGTTCAGACTTGGCAATTTAGAGCAAATCAGATTTCATTGGCACTATTATACACCAACCCACAAATTATCTTGATTTGCAGGTGAAAACTTCGTGGGCTTAATGTAGAAGGGGGGAAAATGTTCTATTTTTTTGTTGTTCTTTTGAATATACCCCAGTCCTTACATATTTTTTTTTTAGTCAGTCTCCTTTGTCAACCTCACATGCTCCCTCTCATTTACAGACTTTCAGCAATGTACCTTGAACAACCTTGTAATAAAAGACTTTATGAAGAATAGAGACTTGTCTTTCTGGTCCTTTCAAGTGCGCAAGAAGCTGAAGGAGCACAGGTATGAACTCACTGTGGTCTTGCAGTTTTGATGGGACCAAGCTATGTTTCAGACATTGTGCTAAAGTTTTGGACTAAAATGTTGAGTAATTATCATCTGTTTGAGGGTCTTTTCCATGCAGATGTCAACTGTTTTTATGATAGAAGGTGCAAGTCAGCCTTTATTGTCAACCTAACTGGACTTGTTTCCAACCATCATGATTGAAATACATAATTTTATAGTTCAGAGGTAAGAAAGTGTATTATTTTCCTACATGGGAGCATTAAAAGTGAATGCTGGAGAAAAGATGAAGGGCTTTTCAAAAGCCTTATCTGACTCTGACTCACTACGCATGAAGATGCAATGCAATACAGGAAGAAACACTGTTAAACCCAGTTCAAGTATTTTTTAAAAACCTCACCTAGATTTTTATAGTGTTACTTTATGTCACTACAGTTTACTGACAAACATGAAACAACTTTTTGGTAATTACACAAGTTCAGGACCTCATGACCTACGAAACAAACTGCTCAACATTCTTCATTGTTAAATATTGCCTTTAAGGACTTCTTAAGTTTCATGTTGAAATCTGCTTTAACAGTTTCCCAATCTTCTTTAAATATTGCCATGCCTTTTACCATTCTTACAGTGCTAATAAGGCATACATGTATTCAGATACGACCTTTGGATGGTTTTCTTGAGCTTCCTAGAACTGCCATTATCACAGTCTCGGATTTCTCTCTCCTTGCAAGTCTATGTTCTGAAAACAAGACTTTAATTTGGTTTTCAAGGGATAGAACTACACCCATTTCAACCCATTAAAGCTAAAAGGACAGTTATTATACATGTAAAAGAAGGAATCAGCCCAAAATCCACTTATTTAAGAAACCACTTCAGGAAGAAGGTATCTTATATGCTCAAGACATTATTATCCAAATTATGTAGAGGTAGCACCTTCTAGGAATATCCTACTATAGTAATGTAAAAAATGTACATAATGAAGTTAGCATTTGAGGGGAAATATATTGCAACACTTTCAGGGCAATCATTTTAAAAATCTCCAAGTATAAATTGGACCTCCAGCTTCCTCATGACTAAGTAATTAGGAATGACCAATAGTAAAACTAGCATTTCTCTCAGAAAGGGAGAAATCAGTTGCATTTATGTTGGAGGATGTATAAACCTGAAGCAAAACTTTGAGAAATCTGCAGGGACATATCTCTAGAAGTCCACAGTAGCAAAACTTGACATTCCCCCTAGAAACATCTTTTTGTTTTGTTTTATCTTTATTTTTTCTAGGTCCCCTTCCCATTCTCCACACCCATGAGTGTAGTTGCCTCTGAATCATTTAGAGAAGTCTGTATTTCAGTTATTAAAAGTTCCTTATCCTCTGAGAGATTTGCCATGGTGCTGGCAGCCTGAAAGCCAGCCATTTCACTCCACACTGCTGTTCAGGCTCTGCAAACTGCAAATGTCAGAGAGTATTTTCCACCTATAAGCCTATGGGAGTACAAACCACTCATGGCTGGGAGCCCGCTGAGTTTCAGAAGAGCACAAAAGTAAGGGCATTGTGAGGACCAAGACAGCTTTTTGTCGCTTAGCATTAAAAAAGTGTTAAAGATTGCTCACATCTTTTGCTGACTTGAGTGGTAGAGCAGTTCCCTCCAGTCTGTGGTATTCCTAAAATGTCATGCCAAGAGGCATCTGTGAACCTGGTATTTACTGTTTCTGCTCTCCTTTGTTGAAGAGAAGGGTGCGGGCAGGATCTGGGCAGCAACACATGCTCTCACAGCCCCATTCACATGTATTCAGTAGCTCCTGCTTCAGGAGTCATCCCTCCACTGTGCTGCCAGCTCCTTCAGGAGCCCAGAAGGGATAGGAAGAGAAAGTCACCTGCGGGACAGCCTCTCCACAGACCAGGGATGTACAGTGTGAGAGTTTTTGTGGTGAGCCAAGTAAGTACACTGTACTTGAGTGACTCAGAGCACATGTCATCTGTGGCACTGAAAATTGTGTTTACAGAGAGACACTGCCCAAACCAGCATCCTTCTGGCAAGAAGTCCCTGGTTTGGAAGGACACTCTATGACACTTGCAGTAAGCCTGGGATGCCACACAAGAATGCGTTAAGATCCTCTCTGATCTCCATTTAAGTTGTGGCTTTCTGTTGAAGTGATGAAACTGTCAGGCTCTGGGTTTTATTAATTTTCTGGTGCTGGATACCACCACATGCATCATTCCGTTCCCTCCTGCTCTTTTGGCAGGTGTTTCACTAGCATCTGTTGTCTTAGTCCCAGAGGACTCAGACCCCTTCATCAAAAGAGCGCAGCAGGAAGCAGACAGTCATATGCTCTTTTAATGACTCAGACATTGCATGATGTCAATGGCACCATGGCTGTTAACGAAACAATTAATAAAGATTGAAAGGGATAAAAAAACTTCAGCATGATCTTATCAAGAACTGACTGCCTCAAACCAATTCAGTTTCTTCCTCTGAAGGGATAATTCACCTGGAGAATGATATGGAAGCAAGGAAGATCATCTTGAGTTTTTACACTCTCCACTCTTATTTTATTTTGTGAAATAAAGTGAAATGGTCTCTGTGGAATCACTGTGCACAACTTGTTGTATGCCACCATGCACAATGATTGCGGCCACGTTCAAGGAGCAGGTGTCTGTGTGTTATATTGTACAGCCCAGCGGGTATCTCCAACAAGGAAATCCAAAGATCTGTTCCATATCTTTTTCTATTTACAATTTGAATCTGGGCATAGAGAGCTCCTGTAAAAACTATTGACAAGACAGACAAGAGCAGGCATCAAATATAAAATTGGTTTAATAAACCAGAGACAGCATCAAAATTGCATTATTGACTCTTTTTATTTTTGATTGTGTATAGCTATTTGACCTTTCACTATAAAATTCTTGTCTGGCTGTTTTCCTCTTTATATCTGTGCCTTTTGCTTCTGCCTTGTAGCACTTCTCCTTTCTCTTTCACCAGTTTACCTACATAGCCTCAAGTGGAGGACAAAAAGAAATCCACTTAATATGCAATGAAGGAGGCTTCAGATCAATATGAGGGAAGATTGTGACAGAAAGATGGTGGACTCTTGTCTACTGGAAGCTCTGAAGAGCAGATGTGATGAACACCTGTCAGGCCCGATCTCCCAGTGCTGAACCACTCCTGTGCTCCTACAGTTAACACTAAGAGAGCAGCTGTGGATTCTGCAGCTGCACCGAGGACAGTTGTCTCTGAAAATCCAGAGCTATTGACTATTTTATAAAATCTACAGCTGGATCTTATTGAAAAAGACAACTTTTCCCATTTCTCCCTGCTCAGAGGCAAACAAGACATGCTACATCTGTGCTTTGGTCAAAGAGAAAAGCTTCTGCTACTGAAGAATGATTATATTCACTTAGAAACTCTTCAAAGGCATGTCCATGTGTGTACCTTTGCTATCGGTACCTCTGGTTGCCATTTCAAAAGCAATGAATAAAAGTGTACATTTTGCACACCTCCTTGATCTTCCCACATAGGACAGCTGTAGAGCTGGACCAAATCTGCCCAACCAGCATTTTCACTGGCTGAAATAGTCATGCTAAAACTCGTGCTGGGCTTCCCAGCAGTGGAGAAAAATGCAAAGCGGCTGCTTCAAGAAGGAGGGACAGGTCTGGAGCCATAAGGTCTTATCATGTCTGTCACAGGAGAGAAAAAGGGAAGGGGAAAGAATGGCAAGTAATGGTGCCCACAGCTATTGCCTTCCCATACCTCCTGTCCCATCCGTCTAGAGGTGGCAGAACCACTGCAGAAAAAATACACAGTGGAGCCCTGGCCATTTGGCTGTAATCAGGTGTTTGTTGCTCTCCATAACTAGCTCTAGACAAAGCACAGAATCTTATTTCTCCTACTTTGCTTTGTAGGTGAATTATGAATTGTTTTCCTTTATACCTTGATAAAAATCCTCCTGGTACATTTGCATGAGCAGAGCCTGACTACAGGTTACAGCATTGAGTGCTGGCTCTAAGGAAACCCCTCCTGGGATGCTCCAGCCCACATTGGCTGCAGGAGCTGAGAACTAGTTCACCAAAACCAAGCGCTGCAAATAGCATGATTCCCTGCACGTGATGGGGTGCCTGGCTGAGTAGCTTTCAAACGCTGTCTCATGCTTTGGAGGCATAGCGTTTCTGTGTTGGGCTGTCAGCCTGTGCCTCACTGGCAGGGTGAGGTGATCTCAAAGGGGAAATCCTGGGAGCAGCAGATTTTCAGTGACCTGTGTCCTGGGGGGCAGCAAGAGCTGTGCTGTGCAGGTGAGGCACTATGGCTTTAACCTCACAACAGAAATTAAGGATTCCTTTATTTCCTGACCTGGTTCCTACTCTGCCTCTCTGAGTGCCTGTAATGGCTGTTTCAGAAGGCATTAATACAGATCGTTGTCATTTTACCTCTCTTAATGGCAAATCATTCCCATGCTATTAGGTGTGATGGGATATAAAATCCCATAGAGCTGAGTCATTACAGCAACACAGATAAGGCTGTGAAGGTCACATTCAAGTATCTAGTTAAGTTTATAGCACAAGAAAACAGTCTTTAGAAGTATAAATCCCTATAGTCATACAAATAACAATGTTACCTTGGACTTTTATGGATCTGGAACTCCTTTAGTATTAATGCTCCCCTATTTTTCTGCATGAGTTAAATTCTCAAAAGGTTTTTTAAAAATGAGAGCAAACTGATTGAAGGAAAGCATATCAGGTCAATCTCACTTGTTAAAAATAAGTTTAAACCACAAAAGTCTCAAATACTTCTATGCAATTTCTTTTAGTATCTGAAGATTTTTGTTCGTTCACTCAGATCTAAGCTTTACAATTTAACAAAAAGCCTGGCAATACCTTAAGATGTTCTAATTTTATGACATTTTTTTCCTGGTCTGCCAGCATGAAATTTAAAGAGGACAGCATTTCCATGGCTGTGCCTGTGGGTGACTGGATGCCTCAAGGGATTTGTCAGCAGGTGGCAAAAAAATTGTCATATCTGGATCTCAGCTGGTCGCTCAGGTTGGAGTTATGGGAAGACCATTCAGTAGTTGTCACTGGCTGGAGGAGCACCAAAGATGTTGAAGGGATGGCTTGCAGAGGATTGCATGGGATTTGGCCATCTTCCATTTACTGTAAGCTAAGCTACTGGAGAAGATGCTAATTACTGTTTACACAGCCTCTTGGCAAACCTGGCAGCCTGCTCTGAACTGATCCTGTGAGCAGGCAGCCTCTGATGGAGGCAGGGTAAGGGCCAGTCTCAGCCAGTCACAGCACCTCCCTTTGACACCATAGTGGTGCCTCTGCTCCTGCCTAGCCAAGAGCCACTGGCAACGGAGATGATGGTTGCTGTGCACTGCTAGTCATCTGCTTTAGATTTTGAACCCTCACATGTCTCCTTCAGTCTCCAAGGCTTTTGCAAGCTGCAACCAACAGGGTCACTTGGAGGGAAAGCTGTAGAGCTCTAGATAGGGGAGCAAATTGCACAGCTTTCCTCCGATACTGCTGTCATTTACCCTTTCCCTTCACTTTGTTGTCCTTCACACATGGACTCTGGGGCTTATTACTAAATGGAAGGAATTTCTCACATCCAGCTAAGCCACCTTCAGCACATCTTTATACTCCACGCCATCTGCATGCTTCCCCGCCATTATTCTTCTGCTATCAGTAAATGGAAAGGTTTAGAGAGAACTGTGGCTGGACCTGACACACAAGCCAGCTTATTTTAGTCGTCTGCTGTAATTCTGTGGTTCAATACTGGCAGCCAGACAGGGAGACAAAAAATAAAGAGCACTATTTCCAAATTAATTCCCAAGAGTGTATTCAATTAGAGAGGTTGTTTTTTGACCTTTTGCAGGCTTCATTAAAGACCCTATCACTTTTCCAGAAAAAACAATTTTGAAAGCAGATGGAAGTAAATGAAAAGTTTTTGCCTGCGATGCCACGCAGTCCAAAATGAGCAGTCTTGAACAATCTCTGCTGCGTACCATTGTGCAATTAAAAGGATGCTTATGAAGCCTTCATACTGTGAAATACAAATACTTGCCTACAACCTGCTGGGAACTGCCTCACGAGAGAAAAAAACATGCACTCTCTTAACTCAGCTGGTATGGAGTTTTGCATGTAGACTAAAAAATTACTTAGAAAAGGGAGTTTATGGAAGATGGAATTAATCACTATGTGATGATACAAAGTAGGAAAAATACAGGGAAAAATTATTCCTTAGAAACAGCTTTATAAAATACATAGGAAAACCCCGAGAAAAAGTAAGAAATAGGTTTGGGAAAGACCTGAAAATTTATTTCAAAGGCCTAAAATCTGAGAAGTGCTGGAGGAACAAGACAGTTTTCAGGTCAGTAGTGCAGGCTGGTACACAGAAGAAGCGCCATTACTTAGATAAATTAAATTCTCCTTACTAGGCACATGTGATCCTGTGTTATTTTGTAGCCAATCTGTGACTCTGCCTAAATGTCTTTTGGATCTAGCCTCAAGTCCCCTCTGATACCTGGAAGAGTTGTTTTCCATCTTGTAGGACTCGAATGTTTCATTGGAAGCATTCTGCAGCCCACCTGCATAGTGCTGTGTGACGTGCTTGTTACACAGTCACAACTGAGCAATGCTCACCTGAGTGTGTGCCACGACAAGCTGCTGTCACTGAAAGTAAGCTGTGGCCTGTCTCTACTTCCTCACTTTGAGAAGAACCTAAACTGAGCAGTTTAGACAGGAAATATATTTAGGTTAGGTTCCTTTAACCTGTTTTATCTCTATGCTATCATATGCTCTACTTAATACATTGTTTGGGTAATAAGCTGTGGCAGAAAGAATTAAGATAATTTGAACCAGCTCTGCTGACAAAACTTTCTCTAAGATACTTGAAATGTGAGAGAGTGAAAATGGTTACAGTCTGTTGCATTGCAGGTAACTACAAAAGAGCTTTTGGATGTCAGAGCGGAACCAAAATGTAGTTTTAATCCTTGTGGAAATCAATGTAATCATACTGGTGTAAAACCAAGTGAATACTGTGCAGTCAGATGTCACTGTGCAAGCTCAGAAGTTCAGTGCTCCACTGCATAGACCAGTCCTGTGCTAGTACTTGATTGTCCACCTATCCTTACACAAAATAATTTGACCTTTGGCCACAAAAAGAGCATATATCTCTGTAGCACCTGCACATACAGAGAGGGGACGTTGTTGATGCTTTTTTCATTAAGGCCACTTGCTGTAGACTCTCTGCCGGTGAGCCTTGCCATTTTGTGTTAGTACACAGACAAGAGGTGCCTGAGTCTTCAGCATTGTGACACACTCATGATCTATGCATATTGTCAAACCACAGTCTCTGAAGTTATTCCTGTTCTTCTGTCTTCCTGAAATACTTGCAAATGTCCATCTCCCCATGCCACACAGGAGAAGTGACTTCTTACCAACAGCACAAGTGGTGACTCTGCTTTGCTGCAGGTGACAGGTGTCTGTACAGCAATGCTGCAGCCTGGGAGCACCCAGGCAGGGGATGATTCCCCTCCACATTACATGGCAAGGCACTGCCTGAGCCTGCTCTGCTAGGAACCTCCCTCGGATGAATTAATCTGTGGCTGACTACTGCTCTGAAAGTATCTAATAGAGGCTGGAGCAAAGGCTGTGCATTTTGCTTGTAGAGTCTTTGCGTCTGAGGGGTGGATATGTTTAACTGTCTGGAGAACGTATTAATCAATTTCCTCGTACCCAGCTGCTCACTTTATTTCTCTGTGAATAATTCTGTTGGAGTGTTCATATGGTGTAAGGCTCAGATAAAAATACGACTAAAGTGAGCTTCATCTAGAATGAGATTAGAAGTGGTTATTATGCCAGTCGCAGTCTATTTCTGCTGGGTAAGATGCATTTACTGATTCTTCTGTCATGACCAACATTAGATCATGTAGTCCCATAACTCTTGACATTTTCAGCTGTGTATATTTCTAAATGTCAATTCTAAATATAAATAAATAAGGCCAAGACCATGAGTCCTGTGGAAAAAGACATTTCTTAACATTTGGAATTTTAAAGATCTTCACCTTATTTAATGTGTGAGCATTTGAAAATCATTCCCTGACCTATGACTTTCTCTGTGTACTTTTACAAATAGTTGTTAAGCAAATTTTAACAGGAACATTTTTAGGGAGGATAAGAGAATAGGGTTTAGAGCAGATCCTAGCACCTTCTTCCACTGCTTACACATGGCCAGTCACACTGAATGGACAGGCACTCAGCAGTATATAAAAGCAGTCACTTCTTCCTGAAGGGCAACGACAAGGAAGAGGGAAGGAGGAATATTTGAACCTGCTTGTGTCAGGCTGATAGTTGCAGAAGCTTATAATTTCCTGCTGTTTCTTAATATCATCCTGTAGTCTATCTTTTAAAAGGAATCAAACAACAATAACAAACATAAGCTTATAATTGACAACATCAGTGAAGTCTACTCTTCTGGAGGTGCCACAGGAATGCACTCCCTTGCCCAGCTCTGCAAGTGTTCAGAGACTTTGTACCTCCCTTACCTGATCACACGTTGTTGACACATGGCACACTACAGCCATAGGCACTTTGTGTTGTACCCCAACAAAATTCCACAGACCTTCCTCAACAAGTGTATCTCTAGTCCTGTGGGTTTACCCCAAAGAGGAAAGTCTACAGCTGGGTAGAGCAGCCTTAGAAGACTCTTGCTATCTTCAGTGGATCCATCTCAAGGCTCAGCACTTCTCTTCAGTGCTTTTTCCAGCATATTCCTTGTTAGGCCTTTGTGTGTCAGAAATCATCCAGCAGACAGGATATTTGAAGAGAAGCATTAAAAGACGTACACAAGGCTTTAGAGGGTACCAGGCCAGTGTTAAGATTTTCACTACTAAATGACTTCTTATGCCATCCCCATTTCTCTTCAAAGCAGTAAATGTTACAGTTTAAGAAGAGATGCCAGCCACTGCAGAGCAAGAAAAGGAAGCTTCTTGTTAGCTGAAACTGGCAAATGAAATTGGGAGAAGATGGAAGAAGTTTCCAGAAGAAATGTGAATTGCCTCTGGGGAGACCCAGTCTCCCTCAGCTGCAGGTGGCTTCCCACTGAGGTAGGCAATGCAACCTCACCCGCAGCTGAAGCTAATTGCAGCTATTTTCACTCTGGACTTCAGAAACTGGCCCAGTCTTTTCTCTTTGAGGAAAGCCCATGTAGCTAGCAGAGATCCAAAGTTATTTAAAGAAACACTATATAAAGAGGAGGAAAACATTTATTCTGTGCATCTAGCCATCCAGCTTCTTTTGTTTACATTAGCCAAGACTTTGGGGAAATACCTACAAATGGAGGTTTGTAACTGCGTTAAGTCCAACAGTGTATCAGTGAGCAGCATAAAGTTATTAAATCTTCATACCAGTGTTTCCCTTCCTTTGCATGTTTCTTCCACATGATCCAAAAGCTTTGGGACAATCACTACAATTCAGTTTTTCAAAGAAATGACAGGTTAT
>JAVSBS010013775.1:0-63359 GCA_033124195.1 Coracias cyanogaster | reverse complement strand
ATCTGGGAAGGTTCAGACTTGACATTAGGAAGCATTTCTTTACTGAGAGGGTGGTCAAACACTGGAATAGATTTCCTAAAGGGGTGGTCAATGCCCCAAGCTTGTCAGTGTTTAAGAGGCATTTGAAAAACGCCCTTAATACCAGGTTTTAACTTTTGGTCAGACCTGTAGTAGCCAAGCAGTTGGACTAGATGGTCACTGTAGGTCCCCTCCAACAGAAATAATCTATTCTGTTCTAAACCCCGCAATACCAGAACTAGGAGCACTTGGTGAAATTACTTGAGGATTGGTTTAAAACAGATGGAATAAAGCTCTTATTTGAGCAGCAAACAATAAACATTTGGAACTTGCTGCCACAAAAAGCAGCCGTGTCAGCAGCTTTCAAAAAGGATTACAGAAACTCGCAGATCCATAAACTGATACCAAAGGTACAATGGAAGGAATAAGAGTGTGGATACTAGGGGAATCTGTAGTGAAGGAGCTGTGTAAATTGACCAGACTCCCATGCTGTCCCTAAATACCACCACCTGCTGCCACTGCCAGAGCTTGGTCTGACCTAGACTTGGACATTGCTTGGACTAAGTGCATTCTAATCTAATGGGAATGCTAACAGGAAAACTACACAGAGTCATACTTAAGGTATTTTATTCAGAGGTTGATCAGGAATTATGACAAGATCTTTAAACTTGGCTTATAAAATGAAGCATTACTTCCATGTGTTATTTTATTAAACTTGAGAAGGTAAGGTTACTAACCTAGAGAATGTTCATTATATTATTATTTACTACAGACTATTACAGAAAGTCATAAGGAGTTACGACTAATGGGTAGAAAAAGGCACAAACAGAGTAGTCACCATGACTGAAAACACACAACTAAAATTTTTTACGGAAAATTTTTCAAGGAAAATTTTTCTCCTCAGAGTACAGCTGATAGCCAGATCTTTTGATATAAATTCTTATATTAGAGAGATGACATTTTCATGGGGACAAGACTGTGAAACCTGTTATTTACTTCCTCTTCTCCCTGTCACCATACTGTGATTACCGATTATTACAGGTGTGAAGAAAATGCAATTGTCCACTTTTCTGAGCTCTTCTGTGTTCCACGATAATAAATAAGGAAGTCATGCAGCTCAGTAGTGTGTTACAATTTACAGACTAATTTCTTGTTTGTTTTCTAAATCCCTCTCCAAAACTCCAGTGTTGTGGAACAGCTGGCAATATACAGTGGCCATCTGTACTACCTTAGTCTTTTGAGAATTCAAATTGATTTTCTTCAGCCTAACATGCGGAGTTGAGGGGTGCTCATTGCCTGATGATGTGCATTCACACAGTCCAACGTATCTAGGAAGACAATTTTAGTATGAGATCATCAGGATAAGCAAACTGCACTGTGGCAGATGAACTGCGGAATCAAGCTGCTTTTACCCCTTACGTGCAGGGTAAAGATTTTATCTGTGTTTCAAGACTTCAAACATAGATAACTTATAGAGTTGTGTATGTGAAATAGAACCCAGTGCCACTGATTTGCTTTCCTGACTGATGGCACTCAAAGACACAATAGAGTATGTTCATCTGAAGTGAGCAGGGCTTTTTAGGGCTTGCACAAAACACTTTCAAGGTAATAGATACTGACATAACTCAAATCTGAAGTAAAAATGGGTATAATGCAGATAGACAGTGGTGCATAGAAGTCACACACATCTGAAAAGGGAAATACTGATTAATGTATCTTCTAAAGAGTGTCTTTATTCAACTAAATTAAGCAAAAGTGAAAATTCAGAATAGTCTTTCACCTTCATTATTTCATAGTAAGTAATTTTTAGACCTGCAGAGTATTGCCTTACTTTACTCAATTTATGAAGACTGATCCAGAAAAATATTTTGTCATGCTCCTAACTTCAGAAGTTCCATTAAGTTTACTGCAGTGACTCACATACTTAAATACATATTCAGAGCTTTCAAGAAGCTTAACCTAAATGTTAAGTGTAGTGACAAAATTACATTCAGGATAAATAAATCCAAAGGATAAGCTGATATGCATTAAATAATAGAGCAAAAATGTATGAATTCTGCACAAAAAAAATGTTCCAAACATCAAAAATTATATCCCACTCATACAAAGAGTATTGTGAGACAATGGAAAAAAAACATAAAATATGAAAAGGATTAGCAGAGAGCTTAACTTATTTTCCAGATTATGTTAACAGAAAAGTTCAATAAATTGAAGGTGCACATTTCACAGAAGTTTATACTAAAGAATTTTATTTACATTTATTTAAAAATTGATATAACTTAACTTGTCATACTTCACAACATGATAATACATTATTTAATTCCAAAAGGGAATAATACACCATTTAGATTTTTTTCTTTGGAATGTAAATACTTTGTCATCGCAGTAGTCTAACTGAAGTGATATTTGTTAGGCAAACAGTACAATGTCAAATTTAATGAAATGTTTGCTTGTTAGTTTTCCTAAAAATAGATAAGAAAATTACCTAAATCAACTGAAATTATACTGTTCTGTAAAATATGAGACAATGTGATTTTAATGTATTTTTCCCTTTCAGTTGTCAGAAACATATGGCCATTAATGAAGTTTTCTGATTTAGATATATAATTTCAAAACCTTTAGAAGTACGTAATGTACTATAGTTAAACAAAAAGATAAAACCCACATTATATTAAAGCCATGCAAGATTTTGGAAACTGGAGGTAAATAAACAAATCATTTTAGGAAGTAGCTCCAGGAATCTGGTTAATCATGTGGTGACTCGCTCACAAACATATGCTAACATGCATGAGAAAAGACTTCTATTATCACAGCACTGTAGAAAGAACTGGTATGGTGTTCTAGACTTTCCCAAGGAAAAATAGAAGAACCAATAGTTTAATATTGCAATTTTAGTAGGTCTACTGTAGTACAGCAGTTTATGCAAGAAAACTTGATGATGAGGTGGCAATAGTCATCACAGAGAATAAATACCCTTATATAAAATTTGCACTGCATATGATCTAATTCTTAAGTAGAGATATAAACTATTTCTTAACAAAGTGATATAAGAAGAGGACTCACCTGGGCTCTAAAACCGTGAAATGTAATGTGGGTACACATAAATGTATTATGTGCTTAAAAAAAACTCAACACAAACAAAAGCTTTTACCAGTTCAGTTCTTTAGCGGGTGGATCTACCTTTCATCCTTTAATAATACAAGAAAACTGCTGTTGTTTCTGAAATGCTTCTAAGTAGGCCTGCTTCCTTATATATTTGTATACATGTATATACATTTCTTGAGTGCTGTGAAACAAATCACAGTCAGCGTTTGGTGCCAGCTGCTGGGGGGGGCGGGGAGAGAAATAAGAAAATACCTTACAGTCCAGACCCCTACCTCAGAAAAAACTCTCCAAAAAATAAAAACCCTACCAACCTATAGACTCTTCTCCATTTCCTAATTCTTGTTCCAGCTATTTTCTATTTACGCTGCTGTAGACTAATGTAAACCTCAGTGGCCCTCTTCTACCAGGACTGTCCTTTTATGCATAAAACATTCTGTCTTCTACATGGCTTCTATAGCTTACAGGCTTCACAGCTGTGCCTCTTTTCACCCTCAGAATAGCAACAGAGATTTTCTGATATTGTCTGTACTATCTCTTTCTTATTTCTGGTCTTGAAAATTATTTCAGAATCAGCAGTATCCTGAAGCTGTTCCTCTGCTTCCTGTGCTTTGGGCATAACATATTAGATGAGGCCAGAGAGATAAAGATAAATTTTAACACAAAATTGCTGTCTTCCCCTTTTAACTACAAACCTCTTTTAAAACCACTCTCTGTCTCTTTTTCCCATGCCTTTATTCTCTTTCCATGCTCTTTCTCTGTTTAATGTTTTGGTTGTATGCTCTCACTCTCCCCCCCACATTTCACTCCACTGTAGCAGTAAGGATCACCTCGAGCAACAACCCACTCCCTGCAGCAATGAATAATGTCAGCTTCAGTAGCTGCCATCAGATTTTTCTCTCCCCTTTACATTTAAAAATAGAGATTACAGTCTGTCTAAAGATAGACTATGCAACAAAAGTCAAGCCCAAACCCCAGTGGTATGGATTCATTTCCCTAATTTAACTCCCAGGTGGAGGAGAGTAGGGAAGCAGCATGGTCTATAGAGTCTCTTTAGAAATGACTGGGAAGATCAAGAATATCCAATATATAACTCTCACAAACACTGCAACTCCTCCACTATGAGGAGAATACTGGGCCAAAATACGAAAAGGCAGTGGCTGTAGATTTTTGTACCATTTCTTTTTATACTCATTTTGGACATGTTGTAATTTGTTAATTCAGTTTTGACAAATAAGTGAAGATTGCACAATCACTTAAAGCTCCACTTGAGTGGGAGTCAAAATGGTACCTGTAGTTAGAAGTGGGAATGACTTTCAGAGGGAAAATTATACTAATGGCAAAAAGTCACAGACCATGACATGTTTTTTGCAAAAATTTTTAAAGATCATTTAAAGCCCAATCCAAAGACACGGAATTTTTCAGTGTTTCCTATCTTTACCAGTGTTTGAATCCACCCTAGTGTACTGGCCTATTTTCGGCTCTTTGCACCATAAACAGAGATACATGTGCAAAGAGTTCACTGTCACCTCCTATTTGAGAAGCACAAAATTTATACCTAGACTGCTGCTTTTCTCCTTTCCAATGGTGTTTTTTAAGAGTCAGGAAAAGAAAGGAAAAAGAAAGTTCCATGTATATAAAGACATAAAAATTATTCATCTCCACCTGACTTTCTGTCCTTTTCTCTGAGTTACTCTCAGGCCTAGAGAGAAGTCTAGTGATTGTTTTTTTCACTTAAAAAAAATAATCCAGATTTCAACTATATTTATATTGTTGCAACATGGCTGACTTGGATTTATTGCCTATGCACCACTGTCTTACCCATTCCTAAGCAGATCAAAAAAAACACTACCTTTCTGTCTGTCCAAGGTTACAGTAATGCTCTGTCTTATTTACCCTGGGGAGTACAGAGCTGGAAAGCATCCTGACTGTTGCCTTCACAACATAAAACTGCTGTAGTAGACACTCTCTCTCATGAGTACATGCCCTCACATCTTCTTCAGCTGCAATATAGCATGAGAGACACTATCACAGTTGCTTATTCTACTACTATACAGATACTATATTTCCGTTATCACCAGGGGCTCCCAATCTCGCAAAGATCACCAAAAAAACCAACATAAAGGCGTGCCATTGTAAAATAAATCAGATTCTTAATTTACCTAGGACAAATGAGAATGTCACCCACCAGCTGTAGAAACAATATTCTATTATTAGGAGAGTTTTTTTAATAGTTGAGGGTTTTTTAATAGTTAGATTGATACTATTTAACAGTGTAGGTTTTTTTTTTTTTTCCATTTTAGATTTGTAGAAGTAAATAAATACGTCAGCAGAGAGGGATAAATATTGAGTTCAGTGACTACTTTTCTATTTTCAAAAAATGAAAAATGTAACAGGATAGGATAGTTTGTATATTTATTTTATGGTATTTTAAATACATTCATTGAATGACAAAACTTAAGAGAAATTTTAAATTTTTAAAAGTTCATAGTCTGAAAACTTTCACTGTTCGTTCTGGTAAGTCATACTGAGATTCACCTTTACCCATGAGTGTTTTCCTCCTTATATACGTTCTGTTTTGACAAAGCAAATAATCTTCCTCTTTCGTAGAAACTTCCCGTTTGAAACAGACCCAATAACTTACACAGGAAGGAGCCTGACAAAGAGACAGCTAAATCCCTTCCATTGTCCATTCTTTTGTTATTTGGGAAGAAAGGAGAAGGCTAAGGGGGACAACTGAAGCTCAGCTGAAGAGATAAGAGTGGTTGGGAGTTAAGAGGGAGGATTTTACTTTCACTAACTGCTGTAGTGTTTGGGACAAGTGTTGTAAACCTAATCTAGAAAGAAAACAATGCTGCTTTTTTTTCAGAATAGTTATGAAAAATATACTTAGAAAGAGGTTATTATGGTAGAATGCAGATCTCTCTGTGGTGAAGAATGACTGTATGCAAGCTCCTAAAATACCATAAAGCATAGAAAACAAAATGTCTTGCCTTCAGGAATGTTTCTATGCCTAAGTCCTACTGTTCATTGAGCTCCAGATGATGCTGGAAGATGAACTTCTCCTTCACAGGTCTCACAAACAAGAGGGTATACATATGATTAAAAGGCACCTTTACTTCTCAGATCAATATGCCAAAAGCCAAGTTTTTTAATAAAAAATACTCTTAGTGCTTAAACACATCAGTTTTTGAGACACTGGGATAGCTGGACACTCCTTTAAAAAGTCAACAGCCCTTAACAGTGTATGTTTTCCTAAAACTGAACCAAACTTTCTAATTTAATTTTTTTTCTTAGGTAAATAAACTAGGCTTAATTATGGTTAATTGGCTCTAATCAGACCAGATATACAATATATGTTTTTACCTTGTCTTTTCTGAAACTTTTTATGGCCCTGGCCTGTATAAGAACTGTATTGGCTAAAGTTCAAATAACACTTTCAAATTTAACCAACAAAATCTGAAGGTCAGTTCAAAGTTTCAGAGGAGACTCTATTTTATACAGAGAGCTTATATTAAGTTCCAGTCTCAGTATGGAATGTGTTGAATCAAAACAATATTTAGGGTGGATTTTTTTCACTATACCTACTATTTACCTTTTACTGTCATTAGGTCTTCCCAGATTGGACAAAGGTCTAAGTCTGAATAAAATGGCTAAGAATCATTTTTCTTGCTGTATCAGCCGTTGTGTTTTAGTCACTTGAGACTTAGTGGGACCTACATTATTGGTAGTTCTATACAACTGTTGCTTTTGTACAGAAATTAACATTTTTTAGGTATTATGCAGCTAGCTACTGTCTGGCTACTGTGGATATTGCTGAAATAGCAGCATGATGTGAAGGAGCTCAGTGCAAACAAACCACCCTTATGCTCACCTGTTTTTTTGCCAGAGCTCTGTGCAAGGCTATGCTATTAGCAGAACTGACACTACCCAATTTTTTTTTTCTATGTAAAGAGGATTTGTTCACATTGATGACATCACCACAAGACCTTTTACCTGACTGTATAATTGACAAATGGCTTTTAAACTTGTGCAGTTTGAACATAAAAATACAGTTTACACTTATTCTGGCAAGGTACAAAGGAACTTCAACAGTATAATATGCTTTTACAGTAGACAGCATGTAACACTGTAATTTTAACTTTACTAGTGCTGATGTAAAAATAAAAAATATACTTCCTTAAAATCAGATTTTCTGAAGTACTGCATTTAAACCCAGTGTCTGTTGTTTTCAAAAGTACTTTTGAAACAAAACTCTATTATACAGTGCGAGGACAAAAAATTGAAAAACAAAGCTATTACCAAGTGGCTAATGAAGACAGCAGGAAATTTATGCTAACAAAAAAACCTATCAGATAAAAATATAAAAAAGAACTAAACATTTATCATCACTTATCCTACATCTTCCTCTCACCCTTAGAAAGTTTCCTGCTTGATTATTCCTGAAATGAATTCTGATATATTTCTTATTTTATGTATCACATTTATTTATGGTTATATAGTAGCACCAGACGAAAATGCTAAGACCAAATGAAAGAAGTACTGAAGAGATTTCAAACTTACTGTTAATTATATGCTGTAAAAGTTCTAGCTTTTCAAGAAAGAAACAATTTCCAACTTCCAAAACCTTGCTATTATTTTCATAAAACAAAAAATCCAAGGGAAATAAAATTTAAAACCTTAAAGTTTCCGTGTACTGCTTTTGAATAATGTTATCTACAATTATAAGACAGACAGTTCATTAAATAGGAAGAAATATTTTTTTACATAAAGCAAGAGAATACAAAAGCACAGCTTTTGTAATTTTGGTAATATTGCAGTTTTACAAACATATTGCATAGTTTGTGTAAGAAAATAGTTCTCATCTTTTTAATATATTTATATACACAAGAAAATCATTAATATGAAGGTTACAAAACAAAAATGGTTGGCAGACCTTTACTGAGTACTAACTGAAACAATATGACACTCGAACTTTGTTCCAATTTACATATGCATTACAGCGAATCAGTTGATAACAATTTGATAGTCTAATGTTGTTGGGTTTAGAGTTTTTTTATTCTTATTTAGACAATGATTTAGAATCTAAAAAGTAAGAAAACTTACATGGTGTTAGCAACTGAGTAACTGAAACATCCTTCATTAAATCCCTCTAGACATTTATGGCTGTATCTTCAACCCAGACTTAATAGCCCTCTGCATCTAAAATGGTTTAAAGTGAATTCTGTTATCCAATGAAGCCAATGTTTTGCAAGCAAAATAGTATAACATTAGTTGAAACAAGCAATGTCTTGGCACATTTTGGAATACATAGTCTTTCATTTTCTTAGGAACACCAGAAGATCCTCATATGCATGAACATAATTACACCACACAGACAGAATTTTAAACCCTGGAAAAAAGTGAACAATCTACAGCTCAAAATGCTGCACAAATCTAAACTATGTTACAATTTCATGTTGTAATTACAACCTGTCATCTCTTCATTCCAACAGAATTAGTAGAAGCAGCAGTGTCATAGTGGTAGATCTAACAGAAGTGTCAGTCTTTGGTCTTATCACTTAACCAATTAATGAATTGCAATTCAAAACCATACAACTAACCGTGCTCAGAGAGGTTGGCCAATGTTTTTATTTTTTTTTTTTTAAAAAAAAAACAAGAAGGAGACAGTATCCTATAGTATCATGACACAGATGTTTTTACATAAGATAAATCTATCATATATATTAAATACATGTAGCTAATAAGGTCTTTTCATATATTTCATTCCTGTCATAAGGATAGCCCTGAAGAAGTCAAACAGCTGCAGTACCATGTTAGTTGTTCCCATGCAAACATTCTAGTACAAAAAGAAGCTTTATTTGATACATGTATTCATATACTATTAAAAAAAAAAGCCTCAGTGGAATATTTTAGTCACACTGGTTTTGATTTTTTTTTTTATTATTTTAAATTGCACTAATATTAATGCTTAAAAATATCCTAAGGTCTCCAATGTTTCCCTACAATTGTCACAACAGAGTGATCCATTAATAGGAAACTCTTGCCTTAACCAGAATAAGTGACATCTCTTTCCTAAAATACACAAACAAAATATTCAGTCAGATAAGCACTCTACCTAGAGAAACAATAGCTGGGGTTTAATCATAACCTGAATGTTAGATATTACAAATGGCCAACAAATAGTGAAATAACTTGGAGACAGGGCCAGGAATCTATGAGGAAGGTGACAAATAGAATCTGGAAATTTTGTATGGCTTTGCACACAATGACTTCAGCATCATAAAACCAGCACTGAAATTGCACAGCTATGTCTCTGTGTTTTAGAATGGTACTTGTGCTGAGATCTTCCAGGACCTTTCCATCTGAAATGACATTGTGGTATTATGCCATTTTTCCAATATTTTTGGGGTGTACTGTATGCAGAAGATCTCTGCTATTGAGGTTTTTGCTATTGCCAGCTCAAAACATTCAAAACCACTAGGTCTTTTTCTCCTTCCACTCAGGAATGATGACGTGATTTACAGATTATTAGTGTTTTAATTTTTTAGTTCTCTAAATGTGTTGAAATTACTTTTCCAATGCTCTCTGAAATCATGTAGACTAGAAATGTTCTTTAAAATAAAAACTGCAATTTTCCTCTTCCAGTTTTCAATAGATTTAAAGTAAAATATCAATATTATGAAACTCACCAGAATATTAATACATTATAAGAACATCTTACGCAACCTTATAGGTTGCTGAAGCCCTCAAATACTCTCTACCTCAGACTGAAGGGACTCAAAGCAAGAAAATCCTGACGGTGAATGACTATGTGGACTTGGCTTGGGTTTTTGAGTTCAATGTGCCATGCGCATCTCTGCCCTGAGTTTTCTTCATGCAAAGTGATAAATTATTTCAGCCTTGCGGTTAAAATGAATCTAGTAAAAATTTTTTTTTTGTTCTACTTGCTCATTCCCATCCAAGTTTGCGTAAAATTTATAAAGGTCATGTCTTTCCATTCAGTGAGCAGAACCCTTTTTCATACAAATTACAGGTAAGTAATTAGATAAGATGAGGAGCAATCAAGTAAGTAGTTCTTGATGGAAATTTCATGATAATGTTTCTGCAAGCCACCCTGTGAGTTTATTTGAGGAGAAAAAAAAAATCTTATTCTACTTGTGTGCAATTTAATTCACTAAATACATTAGACACTATGATCTGTTACTCTTTTAGGTAACCAGTGTATGTAGGTGTGCACAGATAACGAATACACGTAGATGTATCATCATACAGATTTGTATACTTTTCCTCTGAAATACTATTTATCCACATGATTTTCACATGATAATTCTATTACTTCTGTGCAGAAGGAAAAGACATGTACTTCCCTACTGTTTTGAGGGTATATTGTATGGCTACACATTTTAATCTAATATTTTATTATCACCTTCTTTGTCATGTGTATCTCTTTCTGTTCCTCTTACCAAAAATCCTCAGGCTCTTAATATATTTTCTTATAATATTTCTAATATACTTTCTTTCCAAGAGAAAGAATACAATTCTCAAAAACTAACAAATTCACTGTTAACAGACTTCTTTTGAAGAGATAAAATAATCAATTTAAAATGTGCATTCAACTGGTAGAAACAGGAACTATAGAATTCTTGCTATGGGGTGAAATTCACACCTATGAAGAGGGCCAATGGAAAGGCAAGCACCAGTCAAGCCATGAATATGTCTTGTGCTGGTCTTCTGCACAGGGGTGAATTTCACCTGAAGTGAAAACGAAATCAGTTTTATCATGCGATAATAAAATACAAAGGTAATCGCTGTATTCATTTGCTCATTTTCATTTTCTTCTCTAAGAAAAACCAAATATGCAGAAATGCCCACCTTTCACTGTCTACCCTGACTTTAGAGTTACCTTGTAAAAGCCATCATTGCACTGGTGGTCTTCCATTCAGAAGCCTCTAAAGCTACATGCTAGGTGATGTAATTTAAAGGTTAGAATTAAAAAGCACACTTACCTCATGTATTCAAGCCATCCTCCACAATAGGAAACATTTTTATACTGTTATACATTCCTGGGTTCTGCAAGTTTTGAGATACTCTTGTTAATCAATGTTGCCATAGATTTCCTAGCACCATACCAAAGCATTTTTAATAAGATTTCAATTACCAACCGAGCCAAACAAGTATGAACCTTGATACAAGAAAGAAATCCCACATCACACTTGGGAGAAAAAGAAGTAAGTAGTGAGATCTGAGTGCAAGTGGGGCTGCATAATTTAAACACAGACCTAATAAAGTCAATGTAGTATCAATGTACTTTTTAATATTGAATGGCATTTTATAAGTGCTTTTAAATAGATTATTATTACTTCAAAAACCTTAGCAGCAGATGATAAACAAAAGAGAATAATAAATGTGAATGTCATACCAGTAGTAGTGCATTGCTTCCAAGCACTACACATTACATTCGTCCTAATGTTTGTACTGTGTTCAAATGGCAGCAGTTGAATATAGCTAGAAAATGAAAAAAATGTAACTTTGAAGATTTTATCTTCGTTTTGCATTTGCCAATTATAAACACCTTGTGAAAAGCAATGCACGATCAACAAACATATCATCAGTACTCCCCTCTTTACCCTGTTCTTATTTTCCAGAAACTTTATGTTAGACTTAAAGCAATCACTTCACACACATAGTCATGAAAATACTATATAAGGCCATTCAGATCTGACAAACAAGACCAGATATCTTTCTAACTTTGAAAGGTAATATTGCTGAGCACTTCCAAACTCTACCTAGTGTACAAAAACCTTAGACTTAGTAGACAAAGAGTAACAACACATTTTGAAAGAAACCAAACTCAGGGAGGGATTCTGTCTCTTTTTGCGTTAAAAACCATTTGCTGAATTTAATTGTTTAGTAAAGCAAGAATCACACAATGCTTTAAAATTTTAAAATTCGGGGATAAAAGTTTACATCCAAAAAGATGAATGGAAAATTGTGCTTTCAGACAGGAAAGTTATGTATCATACAAGGGGAAACCAATTCATCTCACCATCAGATTGTGGGAAAATTTATGTACTGTACATATATATGTGCAGTTCATATCCAGGTCCTGCAAAAATCTAAAACTATGTGCTTCACTTCATGTAGCAAAGGCACCTGTGTTATTCTCCCTTTTGAACAAAAGGTGATATTGTGTTCCAGGTTTCCTGATGAAGAATACATTGATTTCTGGATATCTCACTCCCATCTCTACGTTGAGTGGTAACACAAGCCAAGAGAGAAGGCAGCGCTGTATTCCTGCTTACACTGGAAGAAGTTGCTCTGCAGGCAGTTTGAAGCGTCAAACTTGTCACAAGGGAAACCAAGCAGAACTGTGAAGCAGAGGGATAGTAACAAAAGGCTATTCTGGTGTGAGAATAAATTGGAGTCATTCTAGCTCCACAAGCAGATGTTGCTACTGGATTGACATGTGGAGCCTGCTCCTGCTGGGGACAGGTAAAGTTTACCATTGGGACAGACGCAGAGCTCATAGATAGTCTGGCGAGGAGCTGAAGAGCTGGGTGAGGAGGAAGAGGAAAAGGAGCCCAATGGTAGATTTCCCAGACGGATTGTATCTGCATTTAAAAATATCTACAAGAGAGGGGGGAAAAAAGTGGTAAGTAAATTTCTTTTTCCATTGTGATATATGTTAAAGAACTGTTTTGAGGCAGACAGGAGTTTTTTAGAAATATAAAAAAGAATTTAGAAATATTTTAAGTATTTCAAAGATTATTAGAAATATCAGAGATATATATTAGAAATAAACAGCTGTCAATATTTCTTGGTTTTCAATTCTCTGTATCATTACCACAACATATGCAAATGCTTCACCCAACATGCTTATTTAGATACAAGCCATGTCATGCAAAAACATTTTTACAATATTGTTGAATAGGTTGAATTTTCACTTGTACATTTTATAAGTGTAATTTATTCATTCATGGCAGTAGCATATCCTCACACTGGAAGAATTTGTATTTTAATAAGTGTGAAGTGCTATTAAAGTACATTCCCCAGTGTGTTCCTGTAAGCATCTGGAAATATGTGCTGAACTGTGCTAAATTGTAGGGGCTTAACAATAGCTACATCCAGAGAATAATTAAATAAGGGTACATAGTAATATGCACAGAATAAAGAGCTTATTTGACCTAAATTAAGAGGAGGAAAGATTTCAGGTTAAAGTCTTATTAAGAAGGTCATCAAGCTATTCCCATTTGTTTCTGAACATTGAATATGATTTTTTTTTTTTTTTTTTAATCTCCTTCCACTGGAAACAACACGAATCAGTACAAAACTGCAGATACCGGCAATGTTCATGAATCTGTATCGCGTTCTGTAATATTTACATCTATGCTACATTTTCAGGGTGTTGAATAAACAGTGTCATGAAATTAGGTAACTAAGGCAGGAAAAACTCGTGTTCCACTGGCACAAACAAAGGAGTCTCCAGCTTAGAATTTACTTTTTATTTATGGAAGGAGTAAATGAGAGCCAAAGTAAGATCAGTCATTACCTCAAGTGCAGACTAAAAAATTCTAGAAGACAAGTAGCAAATCAAAATGGCTTTAAGCCCTGCAGATAACAGTATGAAGCTTAGGAAAAGGTAAGTTCTCTTTTCAGCGGTGCCCACTGATAGGAAGAGGGGTAATGGACAAACACTTCTACACAGGAAGTTCCATCTCAACATCAGGAGAAACTTCTTTACTGTGAGGGTGATGAAGCATGGGAACAGGCTGCCCAGAGGGGTTGTGTAGACTGCAGACTTTCAAAACCTGCCTGCACATGTGCCTGTGTAACCTGCCCTAAGTGAAACTGCTTTGGCAGGGGGGTTGGACTAGATGACCTCCAGAGGTCCCTTCCACCTGCTACTGTTCTGTGATTCTGCAAATATTTGCTAGTGTTTTTTATAAGGTATTGAAAATCACCTTGACACCATTGTATCACAGTGTTGGTAGTACATATAAAAAGCCTAGGGAGATGTGGCATGCATTGCTTTTTTTCTACAGGAGACAAGCACTATTTTATGGTAAAATCAGTGGTATGTGTCAGAAAAGCAGTGCAGAAGCACTACTAGGCCGCTGCCGGAGGGAAGTGGAGAGCAGGCTGGGAAAAAATTAAGAAGGTTGGATAAAGTCTCACACAAAGACTGATGCAGATGTTACCATTCACAGCAGAAGCACTGTAAATGGCTGGGATCATTGAAGGAAATGTAGGCTAAAAGTAGCCCCAAAGAATATAAGTCCCAATCATTTTGATTTTTGCAGCTCCCAAAGTAAGATACTGTCAGTGGTAGGTAACTACACTAACAGGGACAGAAAGGGAGAATCTCAGAGGCACAGGTGCCAACTGCAAGGCACAATGCCTGTTTTAATTTACAACCTGAGTGATAGAGGAACTGATTATAAAACTGAAATGCAGCAAATTATTATATTTGCTCTGTAACTTATATGGTAAAGGATTTACACACACAAAGATGCACTGCTGCTTTAAAAGTCCAGTATCACAGGCCTGAAAAAATTAGGAGTCTAAACCCCTGAAGAAATAATTTAGATGTAAGAAACGTGGATGGCGTTGGGAACAATTTAATAATGCTGTGCTAGAATTACAACTGAAAAAAAAAAAGATTGTAAATGTAAAAAAATTCAGCTCAGCCTGGAGTAAATGTGAAAGTAACTATAGCAAACATAGTAAGAAAACAAAATAGCACATGGGGATAAAAAGAATTGGATAACAAACTAGAAGCTAGGAATTGGTAAAATGTAGGAAGGAAACAAAGGGCATAATCATGAGTCAGTGGAGTGATGGGCAATAAAAAGTACTCTTTCACTTCTCATATAATTAAAAAAAAATGTTAACCAGACCACTATTAATATAGCAATGGTGAAGTTAGTATTGCATAAAAATCCAGTAGCATGCAACACTGGAAGCTCTATGTAAGGATATCTTTTATATTGAATAGTGCTCAGCATAGTTCTGTACTTTGAGAAAGATCAAGTATTAACGTCAGAACATGACTTTGATAAAATACTTTCAATTTCAACAGTAACTCCACAGGATATTAAAGAGGAGCCAGTAATGTCATATACTTCTAATCAGCAGCTCTTGATAACTTTTAACAAATAGATCTCAAAAAAAATCTGAGTAGCTTTTTGGACTGATTTTCAGTAAGCCCCCATATTCTTCGAATATCAAGTAAGATAAGAAAAACACGATTTCTTTTGTTTAAAAAAATGGAAGCAGGAGATATTAGAATATCATATATGTTATAATAAAAGGCACTTCAGTGCAGAAGAGAAAATGTAAGAAAATCCAACAACAGTACAAGATTAACTACTTTTGACAGAGAGTGGGACCAGCCATTTTAACAGTTTAGTTCCAGTGGTGGGGAAAGATCACAAGAAATCTGTAAATCAAATTAAAATGGGTTCTAAAAGACATGCCTTTATTTAAACAAGAAATAACTCAGAAAAAATCAGAGGGCAAATATGTCAGAGATCAGGCTAGATCAAATTATCTTGAACTTTATCATCTTTTTTTCTACGAGATCAATATTTTTATGTGTTTGTTTACATCAGGACAGATGCGCTTCTGCAACCCCTCATTGCAGATGTTCTGTAGAGTACTGCCCTAAGACCTTAATCCAGTGTGTATTACAATACAACGTAGCTCAGTTATTTTGCTCATTAAATTAAATTATCTTTTTAACCATAGCTGTGCATGCTTTTCCACTGGTGCTTACAAATTTCACAGTGAGGTAGATCAATCCAGGTTCTTCTGATGTCATAATCTTGAGCATAGCTATCAGGTCCTGTCCCAGCACGCATCCCAGAACATCTGGTGAGCAATGTGGATACCAGGATATGCTGTCTGAGGAAAACTGAAGTGGGTTCTTGTGAGGGTGTAGCTGCTGTGCTGGGTCTAACAAGCTTTATGCCTTTGCAGAAAGCTGGGAAGGCTCTGCAATTTAAACAGACTTCTATAGCTAATCCCTGGGGAAGCCCAAGACGAGGAGGATTAATAAAGATGGCTTAAAGCTAGCATTAAAATCTACACAGTACATATGCTGTCAAAGTTATAAATAAAAGACTAAATTTACAGATTCAACATTGCATCTATTAGTTAAGCAAGGGTCCAAATATGTCATCACAGTAGTCCCATATGTATGGAATTTCTGTGGAATATAGTCCACGCTTGAGGATATATCCTCTCCCCTCTTATCATCTGCTAAAAACTGAAATTCATGGCTGAAATGTCCTTCAACATCATTAAAACTTAAACTGCTTACTGTTTTATGCTGATGTTATGAGGTATTTAAAAAGAAGGGAAGAAGTGGCCAGAGAAAAAAACAAAACAGTATTACATTCCCAGGGAACTCCGTCGCTAGATGATAGTCGTTAATGGAAGTGCTTATATACACAGCCTTGATCTAATCTTTTGTGCTGTGAAAGGCACAGGATAAGCCATTTAATACCATGTATGCATCAAGACCATGCAAGCCTGTTATGCTTTCTGAGACTCTCACACCTCAGCAGATAAATATTAGCTCTATAATATTTAAAAGTAGGCCTGATTTCCAAGTAATTAAAGTAGCAAACTGAATCACCCTGTACAGCATGTGATAGGAATGGAAAATTGTACTCTTCTAATATGCATTTTTTGCTAATGGAGATCTGCAAGTCATTTGTTCATTAGACTCTGTTATTAATCTGAACAGTGAGAGGGAAAGGGAGAGGAAGTTAAGCCAGAAAATATAGACTATCTACAAACCAAAGAACTAAACTGAACCAGAGAACTTTCCGTGGGCAAGATACAGGCATGAGGTAAAAAAATCAATTATTTGTACTGGCCATTTCATACAAAGATATGAACCTGCCATGTACAAAAGTTCTCCACTGGGTCCTTGACTAAGTCTTCTCAAGAGAGGATATGATAGGCTGAGTTGATAAAGCCAAACAAAAGAGCTGGGATTTATAAACATTGAATAATTTTCTGTATTCATCTACAGTTCGATTAGACAGCTAATTCTACAGAGCTGCAAAGGGCGTATTTCAGGGATAATGTAGATTTGAAAATGCAGGAAAGTGGAGGAAATGTGAAACACAAGAAGCAAAGGGCATTAAGAAATTTTTTTTCACTGAAAAGGTTGTCAGGCACTGGAACAGTCTGCCCAGGGAAGTGGTTGAAACACCATCCCTGGATGTAATTAAAAGCCTTCTAGATGTGGTGCTGAGGGATATGATTTAGCAGTAGACTTGGTAGGGTAGGGTTATGGTTGGACTG
This sequence comes from Coracias cyanogaster, assembly GCA_033124195.1. Lineage (NCBI taxonomy): Eukaryota > Metazoa > Chordata > Aves > Coraciiformes > Coraciidae > Coracias > Coracias cyanogaster. The sequence continues at coordinate 45,920 of JAVSBS010013775.1, read as the reverse complement.
AATAATCTTAAAGGTCCTTTACAACCTAAATGATTCTATGATGCTATGCAAGCTGAAAGGTTGGTATTCATCAACTAGCATGAGGAGGCAGTGTAATGACATCTCATTAAATAAACCTTTTGGATTCCCTTAAACTCCTCAGAATTAATCTGAATTAAAATGCAAGATTTTGTCTAGTCTGTTTGCTCTTCTACATATGCTATCAGAAGCATACATAAAAAAAGGATTATACAGATTGGGTTCCTAGACTCAACTATATAATTTTCATATGCCAGTATGTTTTAATATTCAAATTGAAGATGAACTATAGGATAAATTGCAGTACTTCTGTTCACATGGTCCATTTGTTCTAACACTTCTATGTGTTTCTGACTTTTCTTTTAAAAGCATTCACTTAAACTAGCTTTCATTAAATCTGAAAGATAGTTCTGAGAAAAAGAAAAAAAAATAATAACGGGAAACTAAAATATTAACTTGATAGCACATATATTGTAAAATCTAAAGATATGCTGGCACAATATCTGGAACAGTTAATGGATGTGAAGACTGGGATTAAAATGGAATATGCTAAATATTCAGAGACCAAAACATCTAGTACAACTTGCGTACTGAAAATGTATTCTCCATAGGAGTAGGATCAATTGACCACAAGACAAATGAGGCTTCTAGGCCAAAGCGTTATCAGGTGTGGTGAATGTTCTCCTGAGATTACACCTGATACACCTGGATAGAGCCACCCTGGCAAGTTTCTTCTTTTGTTAACATTGCTCCCATTCCAACCTCCATGTTATGCATGGAACTACTAACGACTGGCAAGCGATTTGAAAACTAACATATATAAATGTTAAATAAAACATTGTACATTACAGAAGTGTACAGTTCCTGCTTGAACAGAAGACTTTCTGGTTTGACTCTTCAATATTGTAATCGTGTGTATGAAACTCCTGTTTCATTAAAAGTACACATTTTTGTAAATTCATGTTAAATAAACACAAGCATATATTATAATTTCTGAGTTATAAGCCCAGCACAATTTATATGCATGGCTACTGAAGCAAAAACTTTCTGCTGTATCTCTTCTTTCTATTAAGGAAATAATTTTCAGGGATAATCAAATGGGATTGCTGTGAATGTTGACCAGTAGAAGTTTACAAGCTCCAGTGCTTATGGAAAGCCAATGGTAGTCTTGTACAGAAGTATTCTCAGAATCAAATTTGACATGATATTAGAAGTCTTTGCAAATTTATTCAATCAGGGGACAGGTATTACTTCTTTGGGATTTATGTACTCAACTCAGAAAGGGAAATGTGTTCACAATATATGAGATTAGCCTATTGAGTACAAAAATTTACTATCATTCAATTCAGAAGTAGATTAAAATGTGACAGTAAAGGGAAAATATTTTATTTATATAATAAATTATTCAATGTAGCTTCTTTTTATCTTTCTAATAAAATGGCTTATGGTGTTGGTCTTCAAAATTTGCCTATGAACGAACAGTTCAAATATGGGTGGTGTAAATTGAAACACTTTGCTTCTGTAATTTTGGAACATTGTATTTTGGTTGTAGACTTCTACATAAAACTGTTTTTCACTATAAATTAGCTTAATCGTTAATAATTGTTTAAGTTGAAAATGAAACTTTTTTTTTATAGTAGCATGGCATTTTGATAATTTTAAATATCCATCAAAAAAACCTTAATAGAATTCTTGAAACCAGTAATTTAAAAAATAAAGAAAAATTTCCCTTAATTTCCACTAATTTCTTTCCTCCCAGAAAAAAATGACAAGTCAACATGTTAATATTTTGAAAAAGGGCTGCGAAAACAAAATGCAGCACAGACTTGTTAGACTATTTTTGGTGAATAAACGGTGCACCTTAGAGCTCTCGACCTTGCCATTGCTTATTTTTTATTGAACTCAATTCATCCATATCTAACATTTAATTTTTTTTTTTGTGAACATTTAATCTCAGACAAACATAACTCTGTTGAATTGAACTAATCTAGGAAATGTTGCCTTTGATCAGCCACTCCTTCACAGTCATGGAAAGCAGCTTGCAAAACAAGGTAATTCCATTTCTGTGCATTTCATTTAATATAATTTTTTTAATCCAGTGGGTTTTCTTTTCTGTATCAAAAAAAATTCCACCAAAACCAAAGCTTTAAAATGACACCGTTAGTTGTGCTTAGATGTGAAGATTACTCCATTTTTTAAAAGTATTAATCTCTGTGTTAAATTTCCTGGACTTTGAGAGAGAACCAGATAGGATTATAGATCAAATGTTAGTACTATATGCATTTGTTAGTGTCTATGAAATACTCTTGGTTGTATGCTTCATAAACTGTTTTGTGTTAAAATAGTAAATACAAACTTGGCCACCTGTCTGCTACACTGATTTTGAGTAAACTTTGTCTGTTAAAGAGTATTGCTCATTTTTAATGTGACAGCTATAAGCTTCACCAAGGGATCAGCCTCATTATGGCAGACACAAGCAAATATAATCTAGAAACAGTGCTATGAAGATTGTAAATTGACAAGGAAATACAAGGGCATAGAGAGGTAAATAGGAAAAAAGTCACAGACAGAGTGACTAATATGGATATGTTTCTAAAAATGAGAAGCCTCCGTGCATCTTTCTGCTTTTATTTACTTGGTCTTTGATAGTCCACAGCATGCAATGAAAGTGCAGACCTTACATAGAAGCTGCTTGCAAAAATATACAGCAGCTGCCAAGACTCATAAGAGCTGAGGCTAGTTAGCAGTCTTCTCTTTCAAAGGCTGATGTATTGTTAAAACCATTAAAATTATTTGTTAGACCAACGAGTGGACATCAAATAATCTTTTAAGCTTATTACCATTATCCGATAATGTGTTTCAGGTTAAATTCTAACATATTTATTTTTAAGCTTAGCAAAATTTAGTATCTATAGAACTTCAAATTGATCTGTACTTTTCCATTGTGTTTATATCTGAAAGAAGCAGTAGCCAACTAGCAGTCATTGTGCTGGATTTCCAGACAATAAATGTTCCTTTTCTTCTTATGTGAACCAATAGATTCAGCTACAGCCTGGAGCTTTGCACTTCTTTTTCCTGTAAATGTTTGCTGCTTTAAACCATTGGTTATGGTTTATTCATGGAGTAATACATAGTTCACTATTAAATGCCAAGCTATAATTTTATCATTCTGCTGATGCCTTGACTCACAAGGGTACACCTCAAGAGCTTTATAAAGGGCAGCAGAATCTGAGTCTAAATTACAGCCCCCAATATTCAGTCTGGGATATGCATTATAATGTGTAATAGGACTAAAAGGTTTATTATAATACTGCAGAAAATAAAAAGAAAATGTATCAAATAGATATGCTTGCAGAGGCTTCCCAATTATGATGTGGTAGGCTAGAGATTATTCTGCATGAGAAATAAGGCTTGAGGAAAAGTATTTCATAAACACATTTATGTTCTCAAAAAAATATTCTGATGTTACTCTTAAATAAAAGGAAAATATATGTTTCATATATCAATCCACAGTAAATTAATAGTTTTCTATCACATGGCTTTAACTGATTCCAGATGCCAGATAACTATTTTCTGGCATAAGAGGGCAATAATTATGCTATAGAAGGAAAATATTAATTCACATATCTTTGAAGATTTTTTGAAATAAGCTTACAAACATAAAAAAAAATGTAGTTAACAAGTGTGAGAATAATACAAAATACTTTTTTTTTTTCTAGTACAAAAAATGTCTTATCATCAAAATGGTTCACAGATCCAGTTCACTAAGACAATATTCTTTTATTCATGAAAGAAATCTGACTGGTAAAGCACACATTTTTAGGCTAAAATGATTCTTTTTGATATAGGTACTTTGTTTTAGAATGTGTGTTCTTAAAAATTAGAAATGATAAACCCTTTACACTTTTTTCCATACTATCTGCTGATCTGTGGTGTATCTGTTGGGTTGTCAGCAAGGACACTAATCAATATCTTGCTATGTAGACATTTTATCCATCAGATCTTTACCCTGGTTCCACACACCAGACTGTAATTAGTCCAGCAATTCTCCAATGTAGCCATGGCAACTTAGCACAACCGGTGATGCGGTGGAAGCTCATCATATGCCTTCCAAAGCGTTTCTGCATTTTGCTCTGACCCAGTATAGGACATAAAATAGTGGATTATAAAGGCATTGGTCAGAGCTCAGGATGGAATTTCTTTGTGGATTTAGGGTACAGTTCTCTTCACAGATCTTACTGTAATTTCAAATATTCAAGAGATAATTAGACACTTTGAACTTTGCTGGATGTATGTTTAAAGAACAGCTCCTTGAGAAAGAGTGGGCAAAGGTTGGTTGTTAGGTTTGTTGTTGTTTGTTTCAGCTTGTTACCTGATAACTATCAATCTAACATCTACGTGGGAAATCACAGACCTGCAGTCTTACCACGTAGAGGAATATAATGATTTTTAATATGAAGTTCAGCAAAGTCTGCTTTACACTCTCATTTTTTTCCCTGCAAAGCATTTAATGCTGAATTGAATTCCAATTCTGAACAACACATAATATAGTCATCATAACTTTTTAACTTTTCATTGGTCCCCATTCCCAAAGTCCAACTAAGGTCATAGGACATTATTTCCAAAACTACATTTTCAATAAATTCTAGTAAATACTGAAGAAAAAGTAGAAGTCATGCAATAAATTCACAGTGTTGACACAGATAATATATTTGTATAAAGCACCACAGAGAAACATGACACTAAACCAAGACATTATAGAGACAACTATTGCTTCAGGGATCATGAGGGACTGAGGAAAGGTAATAATCCTTTGGTTGTTGGTTTTGATTTTTTTTTCTTTTTCATTTTCATTTGAGTATTACTTTTTCCCTCCGGCAATACCATGAAGAGAAAGAACAAAGAAAAGTATTCCATGTGAAAAATTTATGTTAATAAATGTAGGAAACGTACTAGATTGGGCCAGGTAGGGATTTATGAAGGGGAAGCAGGCAAGGTTACAGGAAGCTGTAGCCCCTGCAATCAAATACCCACAGAAAGGATAAGGGTGAGGGAGGATGATATTTACTATCAAAAGAGGGTTAGATTGTCCTTACTGCTGTCTCAGCAACTTTAGGACACAGTAACATATTTAGAGATGTGGTAAGTAAAGATAAGAGACTGCGAGAAGAGCTAGCTTCTGAAGAAACAGGAAAGGGCATGGGGTATATAAATACTTGAGGCTTTGAATGAAGAAAATATTGTGCTTTAACTTTGCAGGACAGATACTTGCATCATCAGAAAAATGTTATCAAAGTAGGCCTTTGATGCAGTATATTGGTCAAAAATGTAATGCAGAGTGTGCATTGCAGGGGATTATATGTCACATACGTGAATGCTGGTTTTGTTTGTTGTACTTAGCTGGATAAAGTGTCTAGAAACATTTGGTACAAAATACAAAAACGAAAGGCAAAAAAAATTCTGAAGAGCTCCATTCCTGATTAGATATTTACATTAAACAACAAGTTTTCAAAAAATGCTGTATCCTGGCAAGTCCTACTGAGAACAATTTGAAAATTTCATTTTAACCAAAGTGTCTAACAGAAATCTGAGAGCCTTTGATACCTTTTCACAATTGTTTTTTAATGCTGTATCATTCTAGGGAGTAAAGATGAAAGGACTATCATACCAGTAATCTTTCATGCATTCTGCAATGCATGGATTGCCAACCAAACTGGTGACTGAACTGAAAATAATTTTCATGAGTTCGCACAGATTTAGTCTTCCTTTTAATTTGTCAGATTCACACAAAGTAATTTTTCACCACTATCCCTTAGTTGTCTCTGTCCCACAGTTATGCTGAAGGACTGGGTAGCTTTCTCCTTGACTCTTAGATTAAAAATAATTCTTATCTATATTCATTTAGCTAACATTTTTTTCAGTGCAAATAAAACATAGTGATTCAAATATTTGCAAAAAGCAAATAAGTATTAATAATTGAGCAAGCTAAACCCAAATTTACTTCAATGTAGGCAAATGCAGAATACTTCATGTGATGTTTACCTTGCTGTTGAATAAACTGTCCTCACATTGTTTGCGTTGCATTGGGCAAAGCTGTAGAACATTTCTCTACTGGCTAAACTTACCTCCCCTTCTGTGGACTGTAAATGCAGTTCTTTCCTACAGGTAGCCTTTAAGTCTCCTGCAGCTGCATTGACTTGCACTCCCCTGGGTGCTTCCATCACCAAAGATCTAGTGGGAGATTCAAGTCTGAAAGACAAAAGCAATCACTGAGAAAAAATGCACTGAATTAAACCACCAAAACCCCCCCAGCCCCAAAACCCACAATGCATGTAGATATAAATAAATTTTGAAAGGTAAAGAAGTATAAATGAGTTATATCTGTGATCCTCTCACTACCCTTTATGGTCCAGAGAAAGAATTAAATTATGTGTTTAAATCTATTCCTATGTAAGACAGGATTTAAGCAAATACTGATATAAGGTTCTCTGCTTAGTGATGTTTCCAGTATTAGTACCTAATTTACTGTACTAATACTGAAATACAGGTACTTAAGACTCCACAAGTCTCCATGAGTGCTTCTGTAAGAACAGGTTAATAACTAAAGCCTGCTTAGTGACTGATGACAAATGTTAAACCAAATAAAAAGAAAACAAAACACTTAGAAAGTTTCAAATAATGATATAAAACTGAATGGAATGACTTTTCCTTCACAGGCTCATTCATATTTTGGGTAGGTTGTAGCAGCATTATTTATGAAGAAGAAAGGAAAAGGAAATCTGTTATATCTCTATTATTGTCGGGGTTTTGCATGCTTTTTCTGCTCTGCAAAATACTCCTGTCATCGGGTCTTAGTATCTTTCCTTAAGCAACTATTGTTCTTCTACACTTAGTCTTTCCAGTTCTCTCTATACTCAAGATCCTTCATCAACCTTAATGCAGAACTACGATGCTTTCTTAGCTATGTTATCTCACAGTTTTGTAAGGTTTCTCTTGAAAGGGAGGTACTAATATGAGGATTTTGTAGAAGTTGTGCTCACATGCTTTATAGGAAAGATGATTGGATGAAAACTGTATTGAATAGGCAGCAAAAATTTGGATTCCAGTTGTGTTCAGCTGTAGACTTATTGCATAGCCCTGTCAAGAGGGAGACAAATATTTTGATCTACTTGTATCCCAATAATATAATGACAGAACACTAAATAAAGGCTTTTTGTAATATATTAATGATAAATATGTCTAGAATGAGTAGCTTGAAGAATACATTGCATCTTCCTCTTCAACAAATTGTATTTTGAACGTTAGGTCACATCCATCCAAAAATATAATGAGGTACTATATGTAAAAAGGAAATAATTGTTTGACAAAGAATTTGCTATAGAAAAGCAAAATGAAAGATCTATCAAGCAATGGAACAAGAGAATGCCAGTGTATTTCACTATTGATTTTTTTAACTGTACAGATTGATGATAGATTATAATTTTGAAACCAGAATGCCATGCTGTGATGAAATATTCATTTGTTACATGTCACTGACATTCAATAGGGAAAGGGGAAAAAAAAAAAAAAGGAAAGCAATTATTTGTCATTCCAAAATGAAACCATTAAAAGCAGGCGTCCAGATAAAGGAAATCACCATTTGTAGCAACCTACATAAAAAAGCATACATGAGATACATATCGATAGAAGCAGCAGAAAAATCGATATTTCTGTTAGTACTAAGCCATTTTCTTTCATTTTTTTGACACTCTGTAGGGAGAAGTTAAAAGAGGGTTCTGCAGCTCTTTGTACCAGGGAAGAATCTAGATATCATGAATTATTTAATCATGTACATCAGTGTTTTTCAGGTGGTGGTTTGTAACATCCCGATGGCTATAAGACAGCAGGAAAAGGACTGGCAAAACCTTTTAGAATCCACATAAAATGCGAAGTTTAGAAATTAGGTTTTTGAAAGTACCTTGTTGCTTTTATGAGGTTTGACCTTGAATTTAAAAGGCAACTGAATTGTTTAAATGTTAAATGATTAGATATTTCCATTCCATATTTTTCAGCAACGTATTTTGGCAATTTATCATCTATTTTCCAGTAGATTACTAACACCTCTCAGTGGTTTCAGCTGCCATTCAATGATCATGAAGATGAAAGTGCTCTTAACGATGTTTACTGTGTTGGCTTGATGGGTATTAGCAAAGTCACAAATATTTCTGGTTTCATAACGTCAAAACCACACTCAGATCTGACTGAAATTTTTCAGCAGGTGGACAATAAAAATCTGTTTAGGAATGTCATTCAAGAAGTATGATTTTGTTTGAATAACAAACTTTTTTTTTTCCCCAAACACATGAGAGACTACAGATCAGAGTCATTTTGTCTAGTTTCATCACTGTTTTTCATGAGCTACATTAAAATAAATGACTTCCAGTTTGTCTAAAATAAAGGCATTTGGGCAATTAATTTCTGAACTTGAGAAGAACTTGTTAAAGTCAGCTTTCTAAACACTGCGGGGAAGAAATTTCCTTTTCAGACAGTAAGTTTTTTTAGCAGTTTCTTGAAATGAAATAATGTAGTAGACATGTCAATGAATGGCTAATGATCAGCATCATAGTTTGTAAAACACTACCCATCTTTTAGTAAAATTGAATGCCAAAATCTGTTTTACAGTTATTAATTTACTTTTATTATTCTTCAGTTGATCTATACCTGAAAAATGAATTAGCAGCAGAATCTGCAACATGCTACTGGAAATGCAAAGGTCTATATACATAGAGAGATTATTTCCACAATGTTTTGAGATAAATTATGTTTGATATGTAGCTACTTTATAATATTCTTTTTTGTCATATTACTGAAAGCTTTAATCTCTACTATAGACTCATTGTTAACACTCCACATTGTAATACTTATGCCTCCAAGGAAAAGTGCATTATTACAATAGTATACAAAGAATTTGCTTTCCTTACAGATTTACATCTATGAGTGAATCCTACTGGTATAATTTATTTTTTCTTCCCCAAAGAGCAAACATCTATTATGGAGAAAGTTACTGCTATTATTAAACAGAAGCTACAATGCTGTAGCAAAGACAAAGAGGCTTTTAAAAAGAGGTTTTAAAATAATATAATGTGCCAATTTGTGATCTGTGATGCAGACAGATGATTTATCCAGAGCAGAGAAGGGCTTTTTTTGTTTTTAATTATCAATTGTTAATTTGTGAAAAAAGACAAATTTCAGAGGATCAAAGCCATATGAATTTGAGTTGCATTCATTGAATAACTATTGCTAAAAAAGGAAACTTTTAAAATATCTTGAATATGTTCCTTTGAAGGTATTAAAATATTTCTCATCAGAAATGCAGAAGCATTTATTTTTCATTTGGTATTTTCTGTTTACAAGCTGACCTAGATTGTATTACAGAAAAATAATTTTTAAAATGAATCAAAAGGTTTCATTTTGGGCTTTAAGAAATATTTTAGATTTACCTCTTGCATATCCCTCATACTCACATGGGATATAATTTATCTATGTTAATTTTGCTCTGTTGGCTAGCAGAAGGTATTTCTTAAAATGGAAGTAAAAGATTCCCCTGTGAAGATGTGAATAATTTATTTGCTTCATGTCTATTTAAGCAGTGGATCCAACCCATGCCAGTTAATGAAACAATTGATATGAACCTCTGCCAATTTGGAATTTGTATTCAAAATGGGATTAAAAAATATGCTGTCAAGTAGAGATTACACATGTAAAGCAGGTACTCATTTCTCTTTTACTGGCATCTTTACACCTGGGGGTCAAGAAGCATTTCAATACTTCCAATTTAACTTTTTTATATGATGGTCATACATTGTTGTGGCTTTTTTCAGTTAGCGTAGGAATCCTGTTGTTAAAAAAAAAGTTTTCAAATATAAACCCAATGGCAAATCTACACTTTGATTTAGTAACCTTTTCATAGATTTCTATAGATTAAAAGAGTTGTGACATTGATCTTGCTGTCTGTAGGTAAAGCATTGTGCAGACTGAGGCTGCAGAGAGGTAGATACACAAAGAGAAGGGAAGGCCAATGGGTGTGCCACACCTCTCTATCCCTCTTCCTTATAAACAAGCATTCCCAACTCTGAAATCCCATAGAACCCAGGGCCTTCCTCTTCCACAAATGAAATTATTTTGTTCCAAATTAGAATTAAGAATTTCTTTAAAAAATAATTTGGAAACATTGTTTTCCAGAAACTTCTAACAATTTAAAATATATGTTATTTCCATTTCTATTATGAAAAGAACAGTTGGCTGCCTTGATGCTCAAGGAAACTGATTTCAAGAGTCCTCCAGTGAGATCAAGAGTCCTTAAAGGAGTTCACTGAACACTGATGGTGCTCAATAAAATCAGGGTTTCCATTTAGTCAGTTTCCTAGAAGTCAGGCTGCAAACTCCAGTAGTATCCATAAAGAATAACCAGGAATTTTAATGATAATGATGAGAAAAAAAAAAGTGATTAAAAATCTCTTTTTGGTACATTTACATGTACCAACATGTGCACCTCTGCAACATGCATAAGATTCATTGCCAGAATGGTTATTTTTCCTGCGGATTGTTCTATTCTGATATTTTTAACCACATAATTATATTTTCAGGATGATTTTTTTTTTTTATTGAAATGCAAGGGTAAATGTGCATGAATCATTAATATTGTTCACTGATAATGACATATCTTTTATCAAGAAGAAAAAATCTCATATGTTCAAGTGAAGCTCTCTTTGATTTATGTGGGAACCTAACCTTTAAGGGCACAATCTGGCTCTTTACTTTGTGACTTCACAGCATGAGTCTTAAGTAAGAGAAATGTAAATAAATGTTTTTATGGAATAGGTAATGGCCTAAACCAGTAAATATAAACATGACTTTTTTTCCCCCAATATTCAATTTTGCAACTCATGGACAACAAATTTAAATAAAGAAGAAACTTTCTTGACTTAAATCAGAACAACAGAATGGCATTAAATATAACATTTCATGTTATGTCCATGCTCTGCATGTAACTGACTTTGGCATGTGTTATTCTGCCGTTAAGTCCTGAAATTCTCATCAACCCAGAAATCACCTCACCAGGCTAAAATCTGAGTTCTAATTGCCCTGTGCATGCCACTGGCTTCAGTTCAGTGGACTTGCATTATCATAGCGACACTTGAAACAACTGAATAATTTAATGTTATTTGACATACATGATAAAGTAGAAAAAAAATTTCCCCACATAGGGAAATAAAGGATCTCTTCTGAGAATATAAAAAATATTAGTTACTGAGGAAGAAAAGTAAGGAATAAAATGTCATTAAATAATTTTTTAGTAATGTTATTAAAGGAACAGAAAAAGTGAAGAAGCATCAAGGAAAGGTGCTGGAGAGAGCAAGTATTTTAAAAAAGAGCTTGACAAAATAAGCAGGTAATGTGAGGAAGGTTAAAGAGAACTTAATGCATAGTTTCTTAGAGGGGGTGAGGACATAGAACAGCTAAAGACAGGTGTACTATCATAATAATATTAAGAGTATAAGAAACCAAAACATAACTAGAATCTCAGGTAGTAAAGAATCATACATTCTAGAATGTAAAGTCCACTGAAACACAAACCTTTGAAAATGAAGAAAATTAGTAGAAATGTAAAGTTTAGAACGTGAGTTTTCATTTCTTAGAGAAACTCCACAACATGCTTGAAAGTCTAAATTTTCAGCCTGTGAGACAAAGATCCACATATGAGTCAACCCAAAATAATCCCTCAAGGAAAGGTATTGGAAAAGGACTCCTCATAGCCCTGATGTCTTAGAGCTACCTCTATTCCACTCAAAATATTCCTCTTCCCATAGTCTTCTTTACTCTTGTTCTGACCAGAAACCTCTTCTACACATGCCTTGCCACTCCACTAAACATCCTTACATAGTTTCATTCCAGAAATGATTTCGTTCCAGCTCCATTACCTGAGTTGTTTTTCAGAATATATTTTATTAAAGTAGAACTCAGAAAGAGATTGAAGTAACATGCCCACAGATAATGCTCAAGTGGCTGTCACAAGTAAGATATGAATATAAATTGCCTGGGGGAGGCTGAAGAGCCAAACTGGCCTCTTTGAACAACTGGAAACACATGAGAACTGGTTGACATAAAATCTCCTTTTTGAAAACCATTAGATACCTGTGATTAGGAAGTGACAGTCTGGACCACTTGCAATCTTCTAATGATATTTTCAATATTGTTTCCCTAAAGAGCCTTAAGCTGATCTAAACAGATACATTTTAGCTGAGATAAACTGTGACAGAGTTTTGATCCACATCTTGAGGAAACTGTATCTCATGTGGAAAGTTATTCTGCTGAAGTTCCTGTGACAGATCTGCTTCAACCTCTGCAGATGAAGCATAGCAGCAACCTTGGAATATACTCCCCAGTGGCTTGTACTTGGACTGGATCGAAACAATCGAAGAAGAAAGCAGCCCATTCAAAACAAACAAACAAACAAACAAAATCAAAAAAGGGTTGGTGAGTTTACTTTCATTCACTTTTTTAGCACAAGCACCACTTTGGAAAGAACTAGAGAGGGATTTTTTGCTTCTGCAACACAAAAGAGAGTAGTAGACTCCGAAGAAGCCAAATAGTTTTTTTCTTTCTTTTTGGCAGTGAATTCTGCCTTGAAATACAAGGGAGGATAGAATGAAAATTGCAGGATAAGACATGTAAAATCATTCATTCTTCTTTATTGCTTAGGCTACCTCTCGAATTCTCTGTATAATTATAGATATAAGCAATAGGAGCTGTTTGGTGGCCTGTGGAACTAATAGTTTTATCAGGGAGATGAGGGGAGAGAACAGACAGACAGCAAAATTAGGAAGCCTTTTGTTCTTGGAAAAGTGGCTAAAAAGTGGCATAGAAAATGGAGACACTCCCGGGAAGGGGAAAAAGAACAACCAGAGTGATAAAAATCTCTGGGGATAAATTTAGTGTAAGGAAAGAATAAAGAAATTAAATGTTACTCAAATGGACAATAAATACATAAATAACACTTTTTATTATTGCAGTAGTAAGCCTATTCACCTAAAAGCGTAAGAAAGATAGGAAATGAAAATATTACAGATGTTCCAGCAGCATTACTTGGCCTTAATGATGTCTGGTACATCCATTTTATGGACTATAAGTAGTATATCAGATCACATTTCATCAGAAAAACTACAGCAAAAAGGAGTATACAGGTATGGTAGAACAAGACTGTATCTGGTTTAGAGTCCAAAGCATTTCAGAAATGAGTTCTGATGTCACTAACATCAGCTCCTAGGCATTGAGGATTGTTGTTCCATTTAAAAAAAAAAAAATAGTTAAACACTTTTACCTGGAATATCTATGAAAATGAAATACTGGAGCAAAGATACTTTCATATCTTGTCCTAGGCTGGAACTACATGGAAATAGAATTTCTTGAAGATGCAACAGCTGCTTGGATCTGAAAGGGGTGTTAACAGCTGTGGGACAACCACAGATGCAACAAGCCTTACTGGAGCTGACAGCATGCAGCAGGGTGATATTAAAACTCTGAGCATCTCACCCTGGGACTCTGAGCACCTCGGCTGCTCACAGTTGCTGTTGACCTGAGAGTGCTTCATGCAAAGAAAAATCCTCAGCTGCCTTCACTCTAATCTGCAGAGTGTAAAGCTGCTTTTTCTTTCATTTACTCAGCACTGTGCAAATGCTTTTCATTGCTCCAAGCTTTATAACTGTTTTGAGATGGGGATTCATAGGGTATTACATTTGCATTCATAGCCCTGTTAGCCTGAGACAACTATTCTTGGAGCTCATCTGTGTGTTCCTGAAACCATGGCATGGCATAATCATAAAGCAAACATAATCCAGTCACTGATAATAAAGAATTTTAGTTGTCCCTGTTTTTCCTTTTCAAAGCCTATTCCAGAACTTCTTGCACCTGAGAGGAAGAAGGCTAATTTCTATCTAATATTTCATCCAATATTCACTATCACACTGTTGAGTTTCAAAATATTGTTATTCTATTGCTCAAGATCTTCTGATTGCCAGTGGTTCCAAATCTTTGTACCTCCTAGCACAAAGGGAGTTAATGAAACTGGAAACGAGATCAGTCATGAAGAAACTCTCTCCTTGAAATCTTCCTCCAGCATAAAGGAGGGATTTGAACAATACATGCTTATTATATACTACTTAAAATATCTTTAAATAAAATCCTCTCTGTCTTGCCATTTTATTTCTTAATGGATATAGCACTATATCAAATACTTTACTTAAACTCCAGATGGGAGCTCTACATATTTTGTGTTTTCTAGATCAGGTATCTTATTAAGGGAAAAATATTTCTTTGGATTGACACAGTCTACCCAGTTTTTCCCTAGTTCATCTAACATACTAGATGACTGTTTTAACCTACTTTTCTACGCATTTCACTAGAAGTGCTACTTTTTCCAAACCATCAGTCTTAGAGTGTCTATTTTCCAGTCTGAAAGCTTTATAACAAAATTTTGGCTATTTGACCTTATTTTCACATACCTTTCTGATGCTTTCTCTGGTTTCAGGCTTTTATAGAATAGCTATTTTGCCCTATCAGGAAGCCAACCCTAAATGCCTCAAAAGATGGCTCTTACAAACTGTCAGGCAACTGTGAGGGGAACAGAGCCTTTGCACAACATCTGTATTTTTAATTCTTATCAGAGGTAAAGTAGGGTCCTACTAGCTTGGGTGGTCCTTGTTGCTTGATCAGTTTTCATCTCATAATGCCCAGCATTAGATTCCAGGATTAGTTGATAGACAACAGTACATGAGGCTTGACATAGAAGACAAGAAAAAACTATTAAATTTGATCTTGTAGTTATCCCCAGAGAACAACAAATTAATTTACTCCCTTATTAAGGAAGTTATTGAAGGCAAAGCTATCTGCATTTACCTACTATCTGCCTCTTTTCTGCATGGATATTACCTATTAGTGCAACATGTTTTAGTGCACTATTAACCTAAACCCAATATTTGGGGACATGTTATATGGGCAGTTTAGTTTCCCTAACTGTGTTCCTGTGAGAAAAAGTAGTGAAAGAAATATGAAGATTAAATTATTAAGATATAATTCAAAAGCATGATTCTTTCATGCTGCTTAGCCCAGCTAATGAAAGCCAGGTTCAAATAATTTTTGGGATTCAACACAAAAAGGCTTACCAGCTTTCACAAATGACTGTAGAAAAACATTTTCTGAAAGCAAAACCTTGCTAGCTATTGTTTGAAATTGTAAGGCAGGAGGAAGATGTAACCAAAGTAGTTGGGCACAAAGGAAGAGATTATTTTAAATCTCAACACAACACATTTTTAACAGTAAATATTACAGACATTTCTCTGTCTGAAGACCTCAAATGTGGCTATAGAACAAAGACTGGCTGAACTAAAGTTTAAGTATGTGAAGCTAATATCTGACTTTTTCTTTTTGACTCCCTGTCCCGAATAGATTTAGCTAACGTCCCAAGACTTTTGGGGCAAACACTGAGATTTGTAGGTATTGAAATCCTGGTCCAAATTATATAGTTTAGTTCCATTCCCAGTAATCAAGGTGGTCAGAAGTCCACGCTTTCAATGCAGTAGTGAGTTGTTTAAATATCCAAGGTGATTAATAGTTTTCCAGCTTCTGTTATTGAAAGAAAAAAAAAAGTAATATGGATCTTATTTGAATATACTCATATCTTGATGTCTAAGGTTTATTACTTGACCACAAACAAATATTCCTGGGAGCTAAGGTCTGAGACATTCCTGAGAATGATGCAACTTGTCAAGAGCACTGACTGCTATCCACTGTTCCTCTTTCATGTGGGCATGAATGACGCTGCGAGCCAAAACCTGGCCAGAGTGAAGGAAGACCATAAAGCCCTGGGGGTGCAAGTTGAAAAACACTGGTGCTCAAGTTCTCTTTTCCTCCACAACAGAGCTCAGAGGGTTGTGATCAATGGTGCAGAGTTTGGTTGGAGGCTTGTAGCTAGCAGTGTTCCCCAGGGGTCAGTACTGGGTTCAGTCTTGTTCCACATATTCATCAATGACCTGGATGAAGGGATGTAGTGTAACCTCAGCAAGTTTGCTGATGATACAAAACTGGGAGGAGTGGCTGACACACCAGAAGACTGTGCTGCCACACAGATCAGAGACCATACTGGTGGTCATCACTACTAAACACCTTTACAACTATTCTAAACAAAGGACTGACAGGAACCTTAAGAGATGGTTAGGGATTTTTTAGATAAAAATCTAATGATAGG
Source organism: Coracias cyanogaster (assembly GCA_033124195.1). Taxonomy (NCBI): domain Eukaryota; kingdom Metazoa; phylum Chordata; class Aves; order Coraciiformes; family Coraciidae; genus Coracias; species Coracias cyanogaster. The sequence goes on along the minus strand of JAVSBS010013775.1, from coordinate 29,620 downwards.
AATACCACAAACCATTACATTACCTTAAAATGTTTACTGTAAATAATCAAACACAATCATTTACTTCTTAAACCCCACATACAATAGTCAAACTTGTCCACAAGGGCAGCTTTCTGCACATGATTTCTGTGACATCACTAGTAGTCAATGATCCTAAATGCATTTTGAAATACAGGAAAGGTCATTTAACAATGCTCCTCTGTAGCAATAATGTTTGGTAGGTAAAGAGACAGATGTATAATGTTTAGGAATCACAGTAGAATTGAATCAAAATCTACACTGTTTCTCACCAGTTCTGCTGAGAGAAACACAAGGAAGGCCCTTTGATTTTCTGTCATATATTCTCATCAGACATCCACATAAATTAGCAGTGCACATACATGCTCTTCAAGAAAACCTTTCACTATATACCTTTTAAAATGTTCTATTGCTCACTTATATGAGAAATACAAATATTTCTATACATAGAAATTTATATATAGAAAATTTCTCAAATTTTCTATAGATGCTTTATGAAGTTTTAGACTTCATCTTTTACTATTTAGTTATTTCTCCACTTTTGTGACTATGTACAGAAAACTTTGGATTTTTTACATTTACAAATATAGCCTTACTTGGTAATGAACTCTTGAAGTGTGTGTGTAGTATTCAAGAAACCCAACAACCCAGGAACACCACTTGAAAAAATCTGGGACTGTTGGTATATATTCTATAACAGATTGTAAAAAAAAAAAAAAAAAAAAAAAAAAACGAAAAAATCTGTGTTTGATGCTATAAAACAGCACTGTACTCATTTGACCGTAAAAATGCCTGACTATTCTAATCTCTGGGGACAATATATTTCTCAAGGATTCTGCTACAGAAGGCATGACATTTATAGAAAGTAATGTATTTTACAATTTGTGGCATAGAAGTTTGTGGTTATTTTTTACCTAGTTAGAATAAGTTGGAGTCTACCAGTGTTTTGGATATGTATGAGTCATTAAGTAGGCAGTATATATTACTATATATATATACATTTGCTTTTAATCAAGACTTAAGTATTTTTGACAATATTTGATTTTAAAACAACTTTTTAAACAACACCTACTTGAGGTCTTGGGAAGGTTCTGCTCTGATATGGGGTGTCTCCACAGAGTGCCCAAACACTGCCCCTTCCGTGCCTAAAATACAAATACAGTACAATTACTTTGGAAAATAAAAGCACATTGAAATGTATGACCACAAATTGACATTTTTAGGACAAAATATCTGATTGAATCCTTTATTAAGAATGATCAATGTTTCTTTATATTTTTAAATAAAAATCTGGACTGATATTAATTGGAACTTTAGACTTCTGTTTATTAGTAGATGAATTTCACATACAAATCTGAAAACATACATAGATTCAGACTCTTCAGCACTGACTTGCCTGAATGCTCATCTCAACACTTTGGAGATGGATTGATTTACAGATAAGGAAAAGAATAAGATAGGTTTGTCTGACAGAAACAAAGTTTGGAAGTCTCTACTATTTTTTGCATGATGCTCATTTTGATTACTTAAATTGAGATGCTAAGCCTTCAAAAGTTTTGAAAGAACAGTGTACCACCTGAAGTTGCTAGCCTGAATCGCAATATCTGACAGCTTCAGAGTTTCCTTCCATCAGATCCTTCGCACTGAAAATATTTCTTCTTTAAGAAAGTAAGGAGACATGAAAGTTGTTTGGTTTTATTGTTGGTACCGGACTCTCATTTATCAGCTACTGGGCACTCAAAATCAGTGCAAAGAAAATAGGTAACTACTTCCTAAAACTGAATTGATTCTATATTAAATTTTAATTTCTATAACTAGCTTCAAGTTGTAATTCCACATTTTTAATTACATGACTAGGATTTTCATTGACAAACTCCTTTTCAATGAAAAAATTAAGGTGCTGATAAATGTTCACTGAAGTTACCTGAGAAAAAGACAAATATTTACACAGTGCATTTTAAAAATGCTACTATTTTTAAAGCAAAATGAAAAAAGACCAAAAATAAAAAAGATCTGATTACAGCAAGCTCTTTGTTAAAGCAACAGAAGACTCCAGAAACTGACACATAGGAAACAGCACTATAAAATCAGTATTTCTCTTAACCCTCAGACACAAGAATTCAATGCATAACAGCCATTTATACCACTCAATTTACATTTAATAGATAGCAATATCCTACCTATGTTCTTACTCATTAAAAATTTTTTCTTTTTTTTCCCCTGAACCCTATTGTAATGTCTATTTTTGTTTAATGTTTTCTCCATTGCCATTATTTTTGTCTTCCACTGACATAAACTGTGGCTTCTTTTTTTTTTTTTTCAAACCATATCCATGTGCCTGTCAGCTTTTATCTTCCCTTCTCTGGAGGTGGTATACTGGGCACCGTGTAATGAAAATAGACTAGAAGTATTGTGTGAATGTTTTTCCAACAGAGCACCACCAGTAAAGGTGAAAGAACTGAATATGTAAAACAGGTAATGTATTTACCTCTCTGACTAGAAATAAGATCAAGGAAATGGGGATAATAATAACTGATTACTATTCTGGGATTAATTCCTCTATTTCAACAAAAAGTTTTCTTGTGTTCTGAGCCTTGAATTCTCAGTAAAAAAGTCAACCAGCAATATCTCACAGTAACTGTGTAAGAAGTGCTCAACAGAACAGAGGTACTACTCTAATTGTTACAATATTTTAATTACAATAAAGTAATGTCAATTACTTAAATACTTTATTTAAATATTTCACAAGTATCTTCCAAAATTGTAGCTGTTAATGGAGAGAGATATTTACATAATTTTGCAGTTAACCGATAACATTTAGTAAACTGATCTTATCAGCATTTGAAAGCAGGATGAGGCTATAGCGTGTTTAATTGATAATATCACTTTACAGTGGTAAAGAGAAAATGTCCTGAGCAAGAAGCAAAAAATATCTAATTAAATGTTAAACTAAATTACTGTCAGAAAATCATCATTGTTAGTAATCTTATAAACTCCTCTTTCATTTAAAAACAACAAAAAAAACCCAGAAAAAAACCCCTTCACTGTAAAATACTCTACTAGTATAGAGTATCCAAGAGAACAAGAGGGGGTTTCTGAAAGTAATGAAGTCAATTTCTAGGTTTTTATATCCAGACATCTATAAGCTTTACAAATACCTTGGCAGAATATACTGAAAACAATTTCATTACCACAATTGTCTTGAAGATCTCCCAAGAAAACATCAAAATCCACTTCCTATAACCAAACTTTGCTGAGCGTTTCAGAGAATCACAGGAGGGAAACAACTGCATATCTTTTTACCTGAAAGTGTTCACAGATGTGTTGTGCAGAATCTGCTTTTTAAACCTGTCATTGCCTTGCAGTTCTGCTGCCTTTAAGAGACAGGAATAGCACATCTGTACAGCCAAGCTTTCTGTCACTCAAAATAAATCTCACCCTCGTCTCTAATGGCATACAAGAAATTCTACAGGAGCTGAATCAGAGTGTGCTTCCAGATCTCATTCACCCTTTTCATCAGCAAAATTAAATGCTCTCAAGGCCAAGGGCTTTTTGATATTTTTGAAGGTGGCAATGGGATATGAATATGTACATAACTGAGCAGGATGCGGAATTACCAGTCTTTACTTAGGAGAAAATCATAGATGCAATGTAATCATAGATTTAAGGATATGCTCATACAATTACAAAAAATATAATTAAAGGTCAAACCAAACCAAATGTGCTCCTTTTGCTATTTGAAGATACAATCCCAATATTTTTTTCCTTCTCATATGGCCTCAAAGGTGAAAGTAAAAGTTCTTGTGGTAAATGCTTTATCTTCAAAATATATGCTATCAACACGTTCAAGAATATCTCCAATTTCTTTTATATTTTACTGGAAGAGAAGCAGGCATAATTATCTTGTTGTTATTAAGAATGGTGAAAAATATCAGTCAGACAGAATTTACTGATGTGTTTCCAGCGGTTAAACAGCGGGATGAAGAAAAATGGAAAGGGATTGTACAGCAAATAAAATACATGGATCAGTATTAGTTAAAAAATACAGACCAGAAGAAAAAGATACAGGCAGGTACTATTTATTTTTTTAATTTACTGTATGTAAAGCTGTAGTGCTTTGATGGGAAGTTAGATCATGTAGTTCACTACTATTTAGGAAGTGGTGCTACAAATATGCCTTTCTATGAATAATAAATAAAACAATATAAATCAGGATTCAAAGTGAATGGCATGGGGTTTTTTAATGAAAGAAATATACTTTAGGTATTTCATAATTTACAATGTTAAATCACGTATACTTCATAGAAATTACAGAAGGATCTATTAACTGTATTCCCTGATTTACAGAATCATAACCAAGACCTACTTTGAGGTGAGTGAAATTCTAGAGAGAGATGAATGAATACAAAAAAAAGAATAGAAAGACTTGAACTTTCAAGCCCTTTCAAGTACAGCTCAAAAGGAAGTAGTTAGGGAACATGAGATAGAATGGATAGCTACAAAAAGTGAACCTTTCTGAGGAAATAAAATAGCAAGGGCATGTGCTAAGGATGTAAAATCAAAACTCTGTTACTTAAAAAAATTACTCCTATCTCCAGCTCCCAGTGGAAGAGAATGAGTTAAGATAAAACTTCACTAAGAAAGAAACATCTGTGAAGGCCAACTACTGGTTAAAGCCGCTACAGAGGTTGCTGGGGAAAACTCATTAAACAGCACGAGTCAGGCAAAAAGGCCAAAAGCCCAATTCTGTATTTTCAGAGAAACTTCTTTACATTTAGCAGATCTATAAACACCAGAACTTTAAAACTTTTTTTTTTTTTTTTTTGACACAGGGCAAATCAAAGTGACTTTTTCACTGTAAGCAAAACCAGTAATATGTTCCTGCTGGAGCTGGATATTCAGAATTCAGAGATATCATTGTAAACTACTCATTTCTGCTCAGTTTATTGGTTCTTGAAATTCAGCATTTCGGAAGTGACAAGTTTCATAAAAACAATGGAAGTAGAACATTGGTATTTGGTGCCAGATTGTATTTGCTTATGTATGTGCATGCTGAGGAAATTTTGTCATTTGTTTAACCAGAAAAGAATCTTATGAAATTTGTGAATTAGCTCACACAACAACACTGGTACCATTCAGTGACTTAATAACCAACTACCATGAAAAGATCAGTCCCTGAACATATTGATTGGTAGAGCTATTTTTTCTATGAAAAGCATGCTGGCTGAAAAGTTGATAAGCCAAGAATCAAAAACTAATAAATTATTTTGCTGTGAAAAATGGGCCATTTACTGACATTATCCTCTCCTTCATGTCACTCTTAAATGTACTGACAGTGGAATTGTGTAGCATTTTGATGTGTACATTAATTACACGGCATTGCAGCACCACAGACACAGCTGAATCTTATTGCCTTGATCTTTCTCTAGGTTTTTCAGAAACATCAAGTAACAATATGACAAAGTACTAAGATTATGCAAGTATCAGACTGTAATGCCAACTTGTCCTCTGAGAGAGTTTAAATAAGTGTTTGCAGAATATTTATAATTTTTGAGGCTTGAAATTCCACTTGTTGCAAACTCATTATTTAGTTAAAACATCCACATGTTTCACAGAGAAATACGAGTAATTAATCAAGATTGCTTCACCATTGAAGAGACCTTGAAAACATAGACTTTATGTTCTAAAAGTCTAATCGCAATAAAAACCCCCACAATTCTTAATCCTTTTACCATGTATACATAGCTAAAATTTAAAAGTGCCTTTGTGAGATTAGCTAGCTGTTGTTTGACACTTAAGACCTTAGAATAGCTGATTACTGCCAGACTAAAAACAACCCCAGAAATATTTAACTAAGCAGATGAATGATCATAAAAAAATAAGAGAAAATGCTTGTTGCTTCTTTTATAAAAGCCCAGTTATTATAATTTATCTTGGGCTGATTAGAAACCCAAAGGAGTCAGAATGCAGTGCCTGACCACATGTTGATTGTGCAGCTCTTCAAGACTTTAAATTATAATAAATGGCTTTAAATGTAATTTAGCTAAGCACTTGTAGTAAAAAAAGGCACATTCAAACTGGATTTTTGCTATGGAGGTGTACATAGCTAAAATGCAAATAGTTTTTTTTATGACTGGCATGAAATTTCAGCCTTGCGAAGTCCCTCAGCAGCAAAACTGACGAATGTTAAATAGTGAAGGTTTCAGGTATGATACTAACGTGGCCATATTGAACATATATTATAGGTAGGAAGCTGTAGTATGGCCTGATGAAATGAAGCTCTTTGCTTGCAAACTAAAGCATAAGCATCAAAATCTTCAGAGGTAAGCCTATTAAAAAGTAAATTCCAAAATGCATGATTCATATTCACTACTGAAGGCCCTTGGATATGATGCATATTTTTTGTACTAAAGGAAGACTTCTATTAAGCCTTTCATTTAGATAAGAATAACAAGTTCCCCAATAAATTAAAATTCAGCACCTTCAGCATGATAAATTTTGATCAAAGCAAATCACATCTCCAAAAAACACTTGCAAAACTGCAACAGTCAGTAGTTATCTTCTTAAATATCATCTTGACTTCTATTGAGTACAAACATTTGAAACATCGCTTCCTAATGGTGGGCAGTTAAAATACCTCGTTTTGCTGTGCAAATGAAACTGGATTATGTCTACGTGTTCAGTTGCCCATTCACATACTTGTTTGAAGGTTCATATCCAAAAATCGATGTTTGGTCACCACTGGGTTTACTCTGCTGAAAAAGTGAATCTATTTTTATAAAATTTGTACTGAGCATAGTAGTAATATAATTCACTTAATAATTGGAAATGGCTTTCTAAATGCTGCTACTGGGATGAAAAAAGTTAATATATTTAAATGAAACTGCTAAGAAGTCATAATAAAATTTAATATTTCTTCAAAGCATGGATGAAATTGAAAATTATATAAAAGATTTACAAAGAAAAGGTTTTTAAAAATAATAATTTTCATAATAACTTTTACTTTTTTCTCCTGTGATGTATGACAGATGGAGATAAACAAGGCAATAAAAATTATTAACTACAGGCATTTTCTGCTTGAATTGATATGCTTTCCTTGAAATGTTACAATACACAAATAGGTACACAAAGAGTTTTAAAGCTTAGATTTCACTGTAAATAAATCTTTAAAAAAGAAAAAAAAATTCCTATATATATATATGATAGTCTGGATTTTTGTTTTTCTTTTAAGTGGTGTACATGATTCTGAGTTCACGATAGTGGAGCACAAACCAAAAATTGTCCTTGTCTACATTAAAAAAAATGAATTTTAATGGGATTATTTTTGTATTTAATAGATCAAAACCACTGTATCTTCACTTTGGTATGGAAAATACCCCAAGGATTTGGAACATTCAGGCTTATGCTCTAATGAATAGTTAATCAGTTACAAAACAGAATTACTGTTTCCTTGATGAAAAATGAATGAATCAATGAATGAGAGGACTATTAAACAACAGTCAATAGCTTCATAACCAGGGGGCTCACCTGGGATGGACAAGAACAGGACATAAACTTTGATATCCTGAGTACAAAATGCAGACTTTAACTTCAGGGCAATTAAATTACCTTTTAATTTTATATTGATTTTTACCAAAAGCAAAGTGTCAAGTATTTTTACAGAATACTATTGAAAAAAGTTAGAATCTCAAGGGGGGAAAAATATGAGAATGAGAAAGTTGTTTTTTATCTAGTTTCAAGAACAATCGGTGATAATTTCCCATTACAAAGTTTTCTGAAAATTATATAATGTACTGCTGCCTACCTACAAAACCTAGCTGGAATGTCTATTCAATTTGCTTCAAAAAGCTCTAAACCAAAAGAATTAATGACTAGCTTTTGATAAAATAAACAGGCCTTTGCCATTCAGTTAAGATAATCCATAAATACATGGTTTGATTTTGAAAAGTCAAAAGTTTAGAGGAATTTATCAGGAGTATCTTTATTAAGTCTAGTCATCACCTCAGTTGCCTGAGTTAGGAGTACATATTATTTATATTTTATCTATAGCAAAAAAAGATAAATTGTCATCTCTAGAGATTAGTTAACAGCTGATACCAGACTGAGACTAGAGCAACAATGCACACAATGTAAGCACCTTGAAGTTTTTGCCTTCACCATCCGGTCAGCAGTTGGCACAGATGAATTTTATAAAAATTGAGAAAACTTGTTTGGAAATATGTCTTTAACTATATCAGAAGTCATCTAAGTTACCCTTAGCATTAAAACTGATTCATAGGGTGCCTTATATAGGTTCCAATGGCCAGTTCTTTACATCGTATGTGAATTTCTGTTCTCTGCCATTACTGCAGCATAATGAGAAATTATTATGGTTATGTGATAATTACTGCTGCATTCTTACAATTTAGTAAATTGTTTTATTTATGAAAAGGAAGCCACAAAGCAGCAGGACTATTACCCAGATTTTTGGAATAGCTCTACTATAGCATTTTTACTGTATAGGAATTAGCATGCCATTGATAAGCACATTAGTGCACCCTGTTGAGGGCACTGATACAGATATAAAAAGTCCATCATATACAAGTATATAGTATGTATTTTAAAAGTCACTGTAAAATGCCTTCCAATACTTTTGAATTCATGAAAAAATGAAAATGTGAGAAGTATTTCTACAATACTGAAATGGAGATATGTTGATATAACACACTTTGGTGCCTATTAGACCAAAATGAAACAAAAGTGCTAGTATCTCCAATTACTGAAAGTCATAATTTTTGCTTTGCAGATATGAGAAATAAATGAAGCTATAATATCAGTTCCCCACAAGTTGTTAACAAGTTTCTATTTGATATTACTACCAGTTACCTTGATTATCACCTATTATGACTGTCTTTTTATTCCTGCTCTTTACTAATGTTCTGGTTTTCTCTTTAGAAGTAAATTACACAGATGAATACAACACATTCAAACCTGGCATTATCACAATGCAAAAGGGCAAATAAAGTAGCTAAGTCCTTACCGCTGTTTAAAACAGAAATTCTGCAGCTCAGAGAGAGAGGGTGAATGTGTAAGAGTCATTTTGTCACTTAATATTCTCACCTGCAAGCCAGCATAGCAGGGAAGGAAGCAGGTGTATTTCCAACCAGTTAACTGCGATGACTGTAAAGCATGAATGGTCAGGTTAGCAAGTGTGCCTATGTGTGATCTGTATTAGTCACAGGAAAGAGCATATTTTCTGCAGGAAAGGACAAGATACTAGAGCATACTGCAATACGCTAAAGTTAGCTGAAATACAGATATTTTGACAAAGACTCAGATTTTTTTGCAAGCAAGAACCACAGGAGACTTGCCACATACCTTGCCGGGGCTGTGGGAAGAGGGTTTATGGCAGTAATTTACTGCTAGATCTACCACTCAATTTTTGAGATGGGACTGAGCTGGTCACAGAGTAATTTATCAGTGCCAGTCTCAATACTCCTTTCTCTGTCACCAAGGAGCACTATCAGGACTCAGATTACAACCACAATTCAGATTATCTGGCAAACTTTGTAACAGCTTGTCCAGCTCTGCTGCGAGTCTTGTGGCATAACCTTAGTCTAGTCTTTGCTTTTTTACTGTTTGTGAGTCAGGAGAGACTAAAAAATCACACTGTTGTCACTGCTGCAATTCACCTATCATAAATTTACCAGAAGACTTTTAACGTTTATGCACTTTTCATTGCCTTGCTACATACCAAGGCATGGCTGGCTAAAATTAGCAATGCAGGCTTTACTTCTGCATGAAAATTTGGTGTGGCCAGCAGCTAGAGAAACGTACCATCCGTGTCCTCTTTAAACTACATTATGCTCAGGTACTTGCAGAATAGAATACTGAACACCAGGCACTGAGAATGTCACGTCTAGGGAACAGAATGTCTAACAATTTAAAAGTCATTGGGAAATCAATGCTTTTGCTTTACCATTTTTAAGCTAAAATTACAGAAATAATCTCTTTTCTATGTCCAGCAATCAATAAAAGACCTTACCAGTTTCAGAGACAGGTTAAGAGTAAGACAACATAACTTTTCTTATTTTGCCTTTTCTTCAGATCAACTCTTAGGTGTTCCTCTATATTACCCAGTTAAAAAACTGTCACGATGTTTACCAGTCCAGCCTTTCAGCTTTCACTGAAGAGAACCTTACTTGGAAATACCTCTGCTCTTATATTCTTAAGCTTCTGAAGGAATTTATTTCTTCCAGCTTCAATCTTCTTATTCTTTAGTCTCCGTCTGGCCTCCAGATATCTTATCACTGTCAGTAATATGTTGTGTTTTTTTCAGCAGGATATTCCCTCTGCTTGTTTCCTTGTTTTGTATTAAGAGTTCCTTCTAACATCTATACTAATTTTTCATATTAATGTTATATCAAAATGAAAATGTTTTGAGTTGTTAGTTTTGCTGTCATAAAAAAAAAAAAAAGAGTATGTTCATGAAAAATTCAAACTCAGAAACTCTAATTGGTCTTTTGCTTTCATCCTAAATCTAAATATAAATCAGGGAGGCAAGGCCAAGAATAACAGTGAGAAGGAAAAAAAATTGCAGTTATAGAAGTCCTGAAAACAGTCCTCACAGCTAAAACATGAAACAAACTTGTTGATAAATAGTCTTTCTGCACAGTATGCTTTATCTATCCCATTTTCTGTGCTCCACACTGTAAATGTAAAAACAGGTTTAAAAAGTAGTCTATCAATTGGCAATGCTGCTAAGCTAAAAATAGCAAAAAGAATACAACTGGTTTGTTGTATTATTGTTGTTAAAAATCAATATTTTTAAAGGTATTTTCCTTTGATGTTTAATGAGAAAAGATTTTCAGATGTACTTACCAGTTCTACCTCATGCTTTCAACCAGAAATTGAGAAAGGAATTTTTCAAGTGGCCCTAGCATTTGGCTAATGCCAGTATTTTGATTTGTTGATCTTGGATACGTCTTGTGTCTTAGCATAATATCTACATACTCTGAAAGCTTTACATGCTGCTGCATCTAGACCTTTAACCACCATAACATACTTGCTTTGCAGAAAGTGATGCAGAAAAAGGACATGAAAAAGCACTATTCCTAGTTACACTGTAAGTGGCATAACCTATAGTACTTGCTGTCACTTCTGTCAGTCTTTATGTATCAGATTGGTTTAGAATGATGATGACTAAAGGGCAAAGTCTCCACTTGAGCTAAACGACATTTTGGCATTTGTAAAGGAATAAAGCTGCCTGGAAAAAGTGAAAGGCATTCATATATGCATGATTTTGTGTGGGTGTGTACGTGTGTGCTTAGATATATGCTCTAGCAGTCTTTTTCTAGTGTGCTTACAAAATAGTATCACATTTTACAAACCTGCCCTCTAATAGGTTCAATGAAAACCAAGACATTTGCTAAAGAACAGTTACCATAAAACTGAACTCTAATGCTTTCTAAGTAGGAACAACTAGATAAACAAGTCCCACTATACTCATTACTGATATTAGTGTTGTCAGGATCAATACTTGTGTTTTCCATATATCAAAATAGCAAAATTTATGGTATGCATATTAACTTCAGTTTATCTATTTATGTAGCATAGACCATCAGGCAACATTAGTATTTAGGTTTTAGTGTGGGCTACCAACTACAGTATGATGATTTCTGAAAGGAGAGGTCTCTAGTTGCTTTGCCTTTCTAAGTGAAGTGTGCTTATAAATGCAGCTTTCTCATCTTCCAGTATCTTCTATACTGGTTTTGTATATATATTTGTATCTATTCCATTTTATTACTATTATCTCCATTAAATCTGTTTCCTTTTTTTTTTTTCTAATCCATAAATCTCTCCCTCTTATTCCCTTTCTCTTCTCCTTTGCAGAGGGAGAGAGGTTAACAGAACATCTGTTGTAGGTCTAGCAGACAGCTCTGATGCTAAACCTTGACCATTGGGAAAAAAAACCCAAAAAACCAAAAACAACAAAACAACTAAAACAACTTTAATGAAACAGTAACAACAACAAAAAAGAGAAATATATAAAAACCCAGTATTGAACCAAACCCCCCTGATGGCAATTATATCACCGTCATCACTGATGCTGCAGGGCACGCACTGGGGAAGTCCCAGACTGGACTCAGCAGCAGACAGAAGCCAGATTCAGGAGCTGGATTCTGGAACTGGATTCAGGAACACAGGGATTGGGATTGAAGGTAGAATGGAAAGAGTCCTCCTTGGATGCCGGCCATTGAAGAAGAGAGCTGGACCCTCGTGATACCTTGGCTTTATACTGAATATGATGTGGACATGGGATGGAATACCTCAATGGTCAGTTTAAGGTCAGCTGATGTGGCAAACGGACCCACCATGGACTCTGGCGCCCGGACCGCGACAGCTGTCCTGCCCGCTCCTCCCTGCAACCTCTTACTTTATGGCACCCCAGTGTTGAACACAAAGATTTAGCAATGACCTTAGTTTCTACATACCAATCCTTAGCAGTAACTATAAACATCAAGTGGTATAACTTCTAGAAGCACTGTCTACAAAAATATGCCATTAACTTCAGAAAGTGCAGTTACTTAGAAGAGACTTAGCTAAAAAGCAAAATACCTGTATAGAATTAGTTCAGTTCTAGCTCAAACCAGGACAGAGGTATCTCTGTATATTGTTTGGGAAAAGTCAGATGCCTGCAATACTTCCTAAAAGTGTAAGTGTTCCTCCTATTCTGAAGGCTTTATAAACTGAAATCCAAATGATCTCATCTTTTAGCTTCTAACGAGAATATTGTTCCAGGACAAAGCAAGGTATTTTTGGTGTGTAGTATCATCATTACAGGATGACTATTTGGAGCCCAAATACTCTTTCCATTGAACCTAAATCCCACAGTGGTTTGCAGCCTGACCCTTATCTCCAATAATAGAATTTTGTTTCCAGGCAGAAATAAATCACAAGCAAGTACTTTAAGGCAAAAAAAAAGAAAATGGGTATGCTGGAGCTCCTTTATGATTCACCTTTCCCTCCTGTGAGTAGCTATATCTTAAAAATAGAAATAGGTCTTACTGCTGTAATTTAAATGTGCATTTTCAAAACTACCAAAGCCTGAGGGCATATGTGTCAGGCTGAGCTCAGATTTTAAGAGTTATCATTTGCTACAAAATCTGAACCCACTTCCTGTCCAGTTCCTGCATTAAAACCTTCTAAATGTATGTGTTTCCCAAACAAGTTGTTTAAGGGTTATCTCAGCTTACTAATAACAGGGCAATTTTACACTGGGTTTTGACCCTACACAGGCCATGTGGATTTACCTGGCATCACGCAATTCGGACTCCTCAAAACTAGAAATACTTTAAATTGCATCTCTGGACTCTGCATAGCCCTTCAACAGGGAATGTGTAATATTATTGGGATTATGATACAGATAAATATTAATTCTTGTATTGGTCACAACTATCCAATAACATAATCTTGCTGTCAGAGATTTAACCTGGAAAACAAGATTCAATCTGAAAGTTCAAATCAGTCTCTGGATTAATAGTGCCCCGATCAGAGTGGAACAAGCAGTCTCTTCATTCACTTTGAGAAGCTACTGTTTGTGTTCTGTAAAGGAACAGCACAGACAAGTATAAAATCAGCTCAAAAACATAAGCCTTATTTAACAGAATTAAATAGATTACAGCCCAGAAGGAAAATATTAAAATCTGTCTTCTGTTATAACTGATGATATGATGAAAAAAGAAAAAAAGAAAAAGTTGAATATGGAAGGAGAGGCATTCAGAAATCATTGATTATAGAAAGGTTGACTCTCTAGGTAGATTTCTCTACATAAACATTGAGACTCAAATTTTGTCTTTTTTTTTTCTCTTCCTTTTCCTTTCTCCTGCCTGATTTTATGCTGGCTCCTTATATGTTTCTGTCTATAGAACAGCCTTATTGAGTATTTTTCAGTGGAAGGGCTGTAAGAAATTGGAACACATTTTCCTGGCCTTGCATGTTTGCTTTTGGATCTATTCCCTTTGCGGAAAGACTTATTTTGTCATGGTTTGTCTCTCTTTACATACATTCATGAGACCTATCATTCTGTCTCTTGGCATGTTTTTGATCAAGTACCAAAAATCAGAATCTTTCTTTTGCAAACAAACTGTCACCGTCCTTAGGTTTATGTAGTCCTCCAATAACCTACATAGTCACGTGCAGGCTGATGTAAGTACACACTGCTTGTGATCTGAGCTGGTTGGATGCATTCTATACTTAACCAGAAGATATAAATCTATTTGTGAAATGTCCTGGATAAGAAATGCATTAATTCTCACCACTTTTAGCCTGCCTACAAAACTTCCAGTTCACAGACAGATTGAAGGTCGCATATATATGTCTGTTGTATCTCAAGAGTAATGCTCTGACAGGTTGTTCTGTTGCCAAGTGGATAGACCCCTGCAATAGTATTATCTTTCAATCAGAACTGTCATACAGACAACTCTGGACTTTAAGTGCTTCCTTGAGATCTAAATAAGCTCATTAGTAACATTATTTATCCAGTACCTTTTGGGTACATATCAATGTAGTCATTACTGAGGAAACACAGAAATTCTCTTATGTAATGCATTTTTGTTACTGACAGATGATGATAAAAGAATTCTTGTTCATTCAGTGTTCAAGGTGCTGAGTGTGTGCCATATCTGCTTAAAGGTTTAACTTTTTACTACAACATAAAATACGGTAGTTTTAATGTGGTTACATAATTTGGCTGTGCAAGCCAGTTTAAAGTGATTAAGTGTTTCCCTTCATCTTGTGTCACTTCACTCTCCAAAATCCATCTGTCCTGATAGACAATCCACCAACTGAACGTGGCAAATCCAAGACCCTCTTTCCCATTCATACTGAAATTCCTACTCAGTCTCTGAAGGCACTAGATATACACCTACTGTAATAACAACATACATCAAATAATCATTTATTTTTCTACATTTCAGTACTTGTTATAAATATTTTATTTCTACTTTTCCAACTAATTTGCAATTCACATATATTTCCTCATATTTCTGTCATATTTCCTTTTTATAACCATAAGCCATATTTCTACTTTATCATTTCCTTTTAACTACTCCGGAAGACCTTACTGTATTTCAATTACCTGCTGACTCACAGTCCTACATCATAATCTTAAAATCAAAACAGAGGTACTGATGCACTCCTCTGCATGTTAATTCTGGATATTATTAGAATTTTATTAGAAGATAAGTATGTAGGTATCTTCCGAAGTTTCCTTGATAGATCAAGGCCCTCATCCTTCATCTAGTGAAGTAAATGGCTTTGATCAAAGTCATACTGAACCCACCATAAGCATGTACTTCTGCGTAATGAAAAAGATACTTGCAGCCCTTCAGAGATTTTTTCCCTGACATTGTTCTGGTGTCAAAGTACATTTGACCTATGTATGTCCTGCTATTAATCTGAGAAAGTTTCCATTAAAATTAAGTATGCTATCTCCTGTCCTTCTCTGACTTCCGTCTTTCTATATAACTTTGCTATTTGACAAGGAAGAAAGCTTATAGGAGGTCATAACCGCCTGCAAAGTTTTTATGCCTTTTCTTTTGGTTTCTCTGACTACTGCTAGCAAACATGTGCAATCATTATTACCATCACTAGTCCCAAAATGAGATCTATTATTATGTTTGAAATATGGAAGCAAAGTGATCTTCAGGTAATTATATCAGCTCACACAACACAGAAATGGAGCTCCATAGATCTGAAAAAAAAAATTTTTATAACATGATTTTGGCCTTAACTGAGCAAACCACCTCAGAAGTCAGAAGAGAAAAGAAAATCAGTTACATTGTCCAAAAAACTAGGCGTTTTACTTAGAATATAACTAGACAACCTCCACTTTGCTTAGTACTTCTTATGCAGCTGCTATCTACAAGTTTGGTTTAAGAAAAAAGAAGACGACAAACTGTACTGAGACACACAGTTAAACTTTTATAGAAAGAATTGCAACCTTATTTCATAGCAGTGTCTCAGAAAAATGTATATTGAGCCAGGCTTTCATAATCTGTTTTCTCAAAAGTACTCTGGCAGGATAAAGCTAAGTCATGATATATGCTTATATTCTCACTGATGAGTGGGACCAATACAGCATTTTCAAGTTCTGCTACAGGAATATTGTAAAGAGATCATACTGCAATTAAAAGGAATACGAACTAAAAGCATAGGGCAGAAAATTTAGTATTAGTATTTGAATAACAGAAGTAATAGTCAAACAGATACACTTGCTCTGTAACTGCAGAGGGAGTGAAGAAGAATCCATGATGCTACAGATGCCATTCATTCACCGGGACAGGGAGAATATAAGGGATGAAGAAACATTTAACCATGTGCAGAAAGGAACCTGTGAGCCCCCAGAAACTCAGCTCCTTCTTCCTGCTTGTTTCCTAGCTCTTTGGCAATATGTTTCCTTCATCATGCTTTTCTCTCCCTACAAAACTCCATGATACATGTTAAAACTTGGTGGTAGGAGGCATCCCTGCACAAAGGGGCAAGAATCAGCTGCAATTCTAACAGCTCTAGCAAACAAAATATGAATATTTTGTCTTCTTCCCTGAAATGATAAAGTAGAAAAGAGGTAACCCAGTTAAAAAAAAAAAAAAGGAAAAATAACAATGGAAAATAGATAAAGAAGTCAAATTAGCCAGCTGCCTACTTTTAAAGTGAGAGACTCTTAATGTGGAAATACATAGCTGAAATGTATTTAAGACAAAAAGTACTACTTCTGACTCCCTATTTTTCTTATCTGAGAAATATATTGATATCTGGCTTACCAGCCTGTTGCTAAGATACTTTCCTCCCTGGAATAGGCTGCCTATATAAAAATTTACAAATAAAAATGCTACAAAAATAATCAATGAGAAGCTGTAAACTTAATCTTTCAAGTTTTCATTAATCAATAATGTCTCATACTGCCTTACAATAGATTGCTTTTCAAAGCTCTGCATTACAAAAGCATTCCTCTGAATTGAGAAAAAAAAAAAAATAAAATAAATTCTACATTGCCATAGCAGTTTATAAATGTCCATAAAATGGGCATACTTTAGAAAATTCATTACCAAAATGCATAATTCATTGGAACCATTCACACTGAAGTCTTTCCAAAGAGACACTATTCACAGCTAAGCAGGAAAAAATAAATCAGGTTTTCTTTGTAGTACCACACTTAACTACATGTGAGAGTTTAATCCCCAAATAAACACAGCTTATTTTTTCTTTTTCATGTTAATTTTTTGTTTTCTTTGTTCTTCCATAACTCCTTTCCAACACTCACCCCAAGGCACCAAAACACAGGCTTGAGAAAAATATGCACAAAAATATTTCTGGTTGATGTTTGACATGATGATACCTTGCCAGGTTTCACCAGTCATATCATGTCATATAGAGTAATGCAGTCTGATTGATGCAACTCGCAGGAACTCATCAACTTTCATGTGTTTGCTGAAGAATTTAAAGGTATTACACAATCTTTAGACAGAATTCAAAACCTACTATATGAAAGAAAGGTTTTGTTATTTTATTTTTTCCTTGAAGATCTAATTATTTTCTACCTTTTGGGAGATTTTTTAACAGTTTTTTTGAGACTGCATAGATCATACAACTTCTAGTCTCCATTGAGAAGTCTATGTTAAATAATTTCAGCTTTAGACTGAAGTTAACAGTAAAGCATAGATGTCCCATTATAGCTGTATTATTTGGCTACAGATTAGTACTTATGCTGCAAAAAGCCTTTTAGGGAAACAGAAATGGGGATATGAGGTTATTCTGTCTAAGATTTTCAGAAATGCTAATTCATTTAGAAATCTAATACTCCTCCTTTCATTCTGTGGGTTAATATCTTTCTTCTCTAACAAGATGGTGGAAGGGCTAACCTAAAGTAGGCCCTAAGGATTTAAAGCACAAAATTTTGAAACTAGCCTTCTATAGCTTCATTATATGATAGTTTACTAATGACATCTGATTTCAAGACAAGATGATTATCCAAAGATTAGAAAGAATGCTCTCAACTTCATTATATTACTTCTGAATAAACACAAAGGAAGACAATAATTTTCAAGTGATTTTAAAAAGGGAATTACTTATTCACATTACAATTAGAAAACACCTTAATATGTTTTTCTAAAAAAAACTGCCTGAAATACTGGACATTAGGCAGTCTAATGAAATATAATTTGTATTTCATTTCATGACCTAAATGACAACACTTAAAACCTGATAAATCCTTCAACATCCATATTTTCTTTATGGTATTTAACTGCTGCCTAAATCATTCTTTGTGTGTGTGTGCAGGTAGCTAAAATCAACAGCTGTGTTGTTTTAACTCTAAAATAATTTTTCCAGTTCAGTGAAAGAATTTCTTTGAAAATTCAATCCTGACTCTTTTTTATTTTTCAGTGTAGCCAGAGAAGGAAAATCAGTTACTTGTGTAAACAATGCTCGCAAAGAGATTATCTGGTGGGACCTAACAGGTATATGGTAATCCCTGAAACTCAAATGAATATATTAAAGCAGCATTAACATGGGTTTTCCTAGCCTTCATTTTCTTTTTTTCCCTTTTTTTTTCTTTTTGGCTGGGGTATCTTAAAATAAATATACATACAATCAAGTGTATTTCTAGAATTATGGAAAAAATCCTGTTCTTTTCACAAGGAACAATCTTATATCCCATGCTAGGTTTAATTGAGTACATTTTCACTCGTTGTTCTGGTTCCCATACCACCAATGTCAACAGGTGCTGTGGGAAATCAAGACACTTTGAAGTCAAATACAGTTAAGCAGTGCTTTGCTTTTGAAGAAAGATAAAAAATTACCATGACATCTACAACTTATGATTACATTTCTTAATGTCAGGAAATCTAATCCTCAGTGCCATTTGTTAGATGTTTTATTTTTAAACTTATGACAGGTGCTTGAAATTTCCTGTATTTATTGTACAAGACTAAATTTCTTAGTATTTAATATTCTGATCAAGCTTGAATCTTAGCAGGATTCTCTTATTTTTTCTTGTGTTATTCAGTTATTGTCTTAGGTTCTACTACTACAGTAAAATTCTCGCACAACTACTACCAAGAATTGCTGCTGAATCAACAAAATACTGATGCCAAATTTGGTAAACCAATACAATCTAGTGTATTGTATTGGACATTGCAATATCAATAAACTGTATGCTTTTTCTATTGGTTTAGCAGTATTAAAACAGATTGCTTGGATTAAGAAGATAGACAGGTATCAGATAGGAATCAAAAGGGAGGAAAAGTTAACCCACATATAATGGCAAGCAACAACCTTGAGGCTTATGAAGAAAGTTCAGTCATACCTTGACTCTCAACTTCCTGTATCTATTTTAATGCTATATCTGGCATTACCCCAACCACGACCACCTGGGTGAGGGCAGAGCCATAAAGACACAGGGGGACTAGGTTCTGCCTCTGGAACCTAAAGCCAGTGGGAAAACAAAACACTCTGCTAGGTTGTGACTCATCCACAGGTCATCTCCAACTCGGGGCCCACAACTCAGGCCCCAGCACTTCCTAGGTTCGTTTCAAACTCTGTAAAGTAGGCATGCCCAGATATAGACTGACCTAAAGCTAAACATTGCTGACTGATGAAGCAATTAAAGTTTTGTATCTTATTCTAGACAAAGAGTGGATAGCTCAAGTCCAGCCTAAGCTGGATAAGCTTTTATTAAGTAATAAATTCAGACAACCTTTTATTAAGTAAAGTTAAAGCATTTATCTAAAACAAACTTAGGTAACCAAATTTTTTCTATAAGCTAACATATTTCTAATAGCAAATGAATTACTAGTATACGTATATGTAACAATGACAGTAAAATACCAATGAGAATTAATTTTCTTATTTTATTGAATAAATGTTCAAGTCAAGACAAAGTTTCCACTTATTACACTTCAGCTGAGCCGCCTAAAGCAAAGCAGAGTACATACCCTTTTTTTTGCACGGAAGTTAGTTTTGATACTTTGTATACAGAAAAAAAAAAAAGGTCATAGTATATAGCAATACTTTCTATCATTGTGAAGGGGAATTATCTAAACAAATGTCGTAGGTGATAAAAAATAACGCTTAATGGTAACACACAAAAGCCAAATCACCGTGTTCAGGCTGATTTGTACCATAGTTGGCTCTGCAGGGTTTAAATTCAAGTCTGTCTTTAGAGGAATTGATTTTTAGACCATGCAATATCTTTTAGATGGTAAAGCAATCACTGATGATGAGAAGACGTTTTTGTTTTGAGTGGATGAAAATTTTGTGGAAGACTGACAGATTAATTATTACTAAGAGTATTAAAGAAAAAGGGGGAAACAAACAAACAAGCCCAACCAAAAAGCCCGTTTAGAAATCTTATTATTACCATACCTGTTACTTTCAGTCTGTCAGCTCCAATGACAATCTCATCTTCATCTGCAGAAAACAATACTTTTCCACCTTCACTTGTCCTCACTTCAAATCTCTTACACTGGGCCTCCACAGCATCAGCTCCTGAAATCAAGGAAGTGAATGTTTCAAGTAAGGTATTTTGTAAGAATGATTTTTTAAAGAAACATGGGTTTCTGTAAGTCTAATAGGTAGATAATTTCTATTGAAAAATATAGTTAAATTAATTTACAGAGTAACTATTTCACTATTGCATAATAGGATAGAATCTCAAGTAAGTATGAAAAACATCTGTTTGAGTGTCATGCGCAGAAGTCAACACAAGACTTTAGAATGTACTTAAACTCTGAGATCTTGAAATGCCAATTCAGACAGAGCTTTCTGGGGCTTACTTAACTTAAATTGAAGTTTCTTACCAATAAAAAAGATAACATATTAGTCTATTCCTTAAAGATCAACAAATCAACACAGCAGAAAAAAGTATTTTTCATTCAGTTCTACTGCAAACTTGAACAGCAGAATAACAAAATAAAAAACCTCAACAAAACTAACAAAAAAAATGAACTGAGATATCACAATTTATCTCATATTCTATAAAACAGAACTGCCAAATGTCTCAAAGCTCCAAAACCCTAAAATAATTCTGAAAACAAACAGAGGTATTTCATCTAACAGTGCAATAAAAAAGCTTGCAGATACCAAAATTATGTTAAATTTACTATGCTTTTCAATTTACATGCCTTATCCTTTTCGTCAGTGTTTTGTTTGCTAAATTGCTTCTGACAATTTTATTTTATTAATAAATGAGAGCAAAACATTACTTCTGAAAATGGTGTTAAAAAGCAATGAACTGCACATAGCAGAACCAGCTATAAAGCAAATCTACAAGATTTCAGGGAATAATTCTCTGTCAATTTTCTCTTTGATCTCTAATTAGATTTCTAATGTACATGAGGATCTATACAGATCTATAAAGATCTGAACAATCCATATGTTGTTTCAGCTTATCAATGTGGCTTAGAGGTTTGTAAAAACCACCTGCTTCCATAATGTGGAAGTTTTCAGCTTAATATGCAAATGCACATTTTCTAAATGTATAAGAAGAAACAAAAAAGCTTTGGTAACTAATTTTGGATGAGGAATTGCCATAGCAGCCCTTAATTTGCAGAATCAGCTATAAAATCAAAACAACAATTCCTCTTACTTTCAGATGAACTTGTATATGTACTGTGAAAAATTTCTGGTTATTTTTAGTTCATGAATGTAAATAGAAGGTCAATTTATGAAATTTTTTTTGTTTTACTTCTTAGTTTTCAAATATATTAAGCTTATATGTTGTTTTGGAAAAAAACCATTCCATAGCAAAAAAAGAATCATATTGCTGTTGACTGTATCTAGTTACTCTATGAAATTGGTATGACACATAACTGTAAGAACTGTAATAAACCAGATGATACTATTATTTACCTCATTTAGAAGAGGCAGAAAATATAATAAATTATAGATGGTTAAAATTACTTGCAGAAATTACAGATGATCTTTTATAGATGACTTTAGGGCCGAGTTGGATGGGGCTTTGAACAACCTGGTCTAGTGGAACGCCCCATGGCACAGGGGGTGGAACTAGATAATCTTTAAGGTCCCTTCCAGCCCAAACCGTTCTACAATTCTATTCTATGATTCTATGATCCACTGATAATTTACACACAGTCATGACTCAATGCTCTAAATGATATGATAGTCATGAGTAAACACTGTTCACAACAGTAAAACCAAAGTGTAATCCCCTTTAGATAGCAGAGCACAAAAATGTTTATTTCAGAATGCTTCTCATGGATCACAAATGGGAAGACCTGTACAGGCTAAAAAGATCAATGCTTTCTTGGTGAAGATAAGCACTTCCAGAAAACTTGTGTTTTGAAGAAAGATGTCTAAGATAACATCAAAGCTGTTGCTGAAATTATTGATGACAAAAAAGTGGTAGTTTCATATTTGAAGTTAGAACGTATGCTGCTATTTAGTTATTTCAATATAGTTGGAGGAACAATTGTACCCTCTCTGAGTACCATGATATTTTGCCATTGTGTTCACTGGAAGAGAAAAAAACAGGCCTGTTACAAAGTGGCCTAGGTTGCTTTAATAAAATCATACACTGAAAGTTCAAAATCAAATAGCCTTGCTCCAGTAAACAGTGAAAACACATTTTACATAAGCCTTTACAAAGTCTAGTTTTTATTCATTGTTATATATATATATTTTTCTTACTGCTTCTGTTAAAATTTCTTTCAGAATTTAAAAAATTCTCATGTAATCAAAACATTCTGATACACTTTTGAAATGGGTTTACTTTTGGTTTGGAAATGTTTGTTTTTCATTTTGAAATATTTAAAAGGCATACAACTAAAAGGCATTAATTTAATACAAATCTTATAAAAGCCATATTAAAACTGACCTAAAATATATTTCATTGAGGAAAAATTGGAAGCAATCATTTTTTGTGTTTTAGTCGCAAGTTTGATTTCAAATCTCAGAGCCCTTCTGGAATTTATATTTATTTTTCTGCACATCTAGATTTCAATCATTTTGTAAATTTCATTCTATTCCAAGATAGGTCTTAGAGTAGAACGTATTACACTTCACAAGGGCTGCATTTCGAATCATTTTTGGAAAGCACAGGTGAGAATTCTGTTGTAGAAGTAAATTTCAGCTACCAAGAAATATGAATTGTTTTTTAAAACAATAAGCTCATTATTTCAGGTTGCTTAAGAACTACTATAATGTTTTATGTGAAACTCTCGCATACCAGAACATATTATGAAATACAGCATATCACAATAATCAAGAAGATCACATACTTTAAACACCACATTTGCTTCATAAACATATATGAAGCATGGTATTCTTATTTCCCCCATTTTGCAGAAGGAAAAGATGTTGCACGAGACTTCAGGGTTCCTATTAGTAAGTGCATTTGTGGCGCTAAGTATCTGGTCCTCCTGCATGTGCCAGACTGGTGTGGCATCACCTCGACTGGTGTGCCTGCCAGGCACCCTGCCTGAGTGCTTGCATTTCCTTTGGAGGGAAATTGCAGCAAGGAGGAGGAGGAGGAGCCCTTGAATCTCACTTCAGTATTCAGAGAGCATACTTCATTCAAGTTTTGGGGAAAGAATCTGAAGACAAAAAGCTGAAAATACATCCTACATCTAGGGAAAAGTCAGTATGGATATTTGTGCTATAACAGGTAATAAACTTAGGTAGACTGAGTACATAATGCTTCACGTGAAGCATTGTCAGGAGAGCTGTTTGTAAAAATACCATGCACATTTATGAAGACAAGTAATGAGAACATAACAAAAGGGACAAACTTTTTAGCAGGGCCTGTTGTGATAGGACAAGGGGTAATGGTTTTAAACTAGAAGAGGGCAAATTTAGACTAGATGTAAGGAAGAAATCTGTTATAATGAGTGGTGAAACACTGGAACAGGTTGCCCACAGAGGTGGTAGAAGCCTAATTCCTGGCAACATTCAAGGCAAACATTCAAGGCTAGGTTGCATGTGATCTGATCAACCAGACAGTTGAGGATGTCCCTGCTCCTGGCCAAGGGTGCTTGGACAAGATGACCTTTAGAGGTCCCTTCCAGCCCAAACTATTCTAAGATTCTATGAAAAACAAACCACTCCACTCAACTGATTAGAAAAAGAATAATACAACTAGTGTTTATTGTCATAGCTTGGGAGACTTGCTTTTTTAACAGTGATGGGCTGCAAAGCAAGGAGTCTACCACAGTCTGCTGCCTGCCTGACAACAGCAACAGCAGCATCCTGCAGGGACAGGAAAGCAAACCTGAAAAAGGATGGAAGGTTGGACCTGTCCTTGTCCTGCAACCATAGTTACAGGGCAGAAAACGAAAGAATAATCACAAATAACTCAATGATAACTAGTTTCATCTTTATATAATAGCTAATGATTAATTGCTTAGCTACCTAGAAGTAAGAGGTATTGTAAGTACTGTGATGCAGTTATTTTACACACATGGAGGTTGTTAGTTCTGTAAAGAAAAGGGATTAACAAAAAACACGAGAGAAATCATGGAGAAAAAATACCTGTCACATCATTACTCATTATATATCACTGCAAGTGACAGCCTACGTTTCAATAACTGTCTTTTAAAACTTGTGATAATACAGCTTTTCATGAAGAAAGACTTACAGAAAAATGATCTGGAGCTTCTATAAGGAAATGCATATATTTTACATACTCCACATTTTTTCTTCTTCAGCATCATATTGTATAAAGGTACACCTAAATTCGGCTAGTCCAAAATATCATTATAGGACATAACTCTACTTTTTTATGCTAAAGGAAATGGGCTTTTATTTTATGTTGCACTTGGTACTTAACAGCACATCACTTACTGCTGAAACAGTGGTTAGTTTATTCAAGCCACTTGAGCGATTACTAACAACACATAATAAATGTTGTTTGTCTCTTTGACTTAGACCCAGATGGAGATGTTACGAAAACGGTTTTGAAAAGTTAAAGTGCCTATAGAGTAATCAGTGTTATCAAAATGGAATTCTGTTTCATTACATTTTCATTTTCCAGTTGAAAATAGAGTAAGCAGATGTATTTGCAGTGTATTAGTGTATTATCTTCTTAGCTGCAACGCAAATTACTGCGTTCCAAAAACACTCTACAAACATCTGTGTCTCATAATATGTCTGAATCTTTAATACTGCTAACAAAAATAAAGAATCACCTCTTAGAATATCATGCATGAACAAAGCAAATATTTTGAATTTTTTAGCTCAAACTTGTAGAGTAATCCCACTATCCACTATGCTTATTTTCAGCAAATCATACCTGCTTGAATAATGCATACTGCAGTCCAGAGAAACATGTAAGAAAATCCATCATCCAAACACTGTTTGGAAAGTTAATTTCTACCAAACATATGGCTACCTGAAAAGCTTTCTAGCTGTGCTACATTATACTGTACTACTAACCTACTTCATACTAGGGATGCAGTCAGCTTCTTAAAATTCCAAGAGAACTGTGTTTATTTTGAATTTGTACAGTGTCTAGCTTGGCTTACTATGAAGTAATATCATAATGACAACCACAAAGAATGCATGCTTTCAACATTTTGCTTTTTGAACTCAATTATGTACTACTTCCTTATTATTCAGGAAAACAAATTATAACCACTACTTGGAATTATAACAAATACTGTGAAGAACTTGCCAGTCTTCCAAGGTTTTGGTATGATTGTAAAGATACAATTTTAAAGATGGAAGGCTAAACACTCCATTTACCAAATATGACTTAAGCTGACCAGGTAAGAAATCTCATTTGTATAATACCATTATTAAATGACAGAAGTATGAAAAATTGGTGCTTGTTATTAAGAGAGGAGATTAAATTTTCTATAAGACACTGGTAGTTTGGGTGGGTTTTGTTTTGGCACTACTACAAAGCTTATTTCTGTGGAATTGGGGTTTTTTTACTGTCTGGAGAGCATGTACAGTTATCACAGCTTGCTGGCCAGTTCAGATTTCGCCTACCAGCAGATTGAACCACTTCTCAACTAATTCCATGGTTATGTATATTTTGCTTTACAATGCACTGTATCATGCTTTTTGCTGTGAAAAAAGGATATTCATGTTTTGGGTCCTTTTTTTTCCCTAGGTATTTTCCATAAAGTTCATCTTCCTTCAAGTTTCCATAAAATGATGTAATAGAGGTAATAATGCTTGTATGATACTTGTAAACATAAGAAGTGACATAGAAAATCATTACTGATGAGACAAGACAGATAAACTAAAACACATAATACCCCTAATTGCAAGAGTTTCCACCCAAGCATTACTTTAGACTTAGTTTTTAGATTTTTAAGAATATCTAATACTGCTCGTTACTCTACACAAAATATGTTTGGGACTTTAACCCTCCGTATTAAGAAGATCATATATTCTTCCTTTCTTGGCAGTAAAGCACTTCACTCCCACTTCTATCAACAAACAATGAAAGTAATGCAAAATGTTAAAAACAGGGTGAAGCTAACATTTGCTTTGCTTTGTCTTCTGGTTTGTTTCCAGCCAGCTACAATGCATTTCCAATGCATTCTTGGATCACTGAAACGTAAGTTGTAACCGAGATGCAGAAGGAATAGAAACTATCAACAATACCAAATACACAACAAGTTACATTTTTTTTCTCTTCTGTTGATAAAGGCATTTTGTGTGCTTATATCAGATTTGGATGAACACGAGAAGTTGTGTCCAGTTTCAGAATCACCTTCTGTGTCCATATGGAGACAACAAATTCAGACACAGCAACAGATAAGAAATCAACCTCTTTAAAATAAATACAGAGCCAAGAATTCGAAGGAAATTACCACACATTTATGATCTTTGTAAATGCAAAACACAATGTACTGTCCTCTGACTCTTCAATGAAAAAATAGGTTATTTAAACATTTATTAAATGCAGGGTACTTTCTGATGACAAAGCAAGTTACTTTTATGAGAAAGTGGATGTGTCTGAGATTGGCAACAAAAGAAATAAAGCACTTTTAATGAAAACTTAACCCCCAGCTGGGTCTAAAATCAGTATTTGTGAAATATACACCTAGAAAAATTTTGTTAATATTCATAGGAATGTTGGATAGCATATTATTTTGGCCACCAGAGGTCTAAGAAATTTTTCAGTGAAGGCAAATGCAATAATGCAAATGAAGGACTTCTACCAGCTGAACAGAAGCATTGAGGAATTTGAATAAAGAGAGCTCTACAGATGAGAGCAAGGCATCTACACAAGCAAAGATCCACAGTGATCAGAACATATTTTTTGTTCTGTTTGCAGACAGCAGCAATGGTGGTACCATGGCTCTTTCTTCCTCATGATCTACAGACCTGCTGGTATCCATAAAAGATTAGGGGTATTACAGGTTTAGGACTTGGTCAAATGAAAGCTCACAGGAAAATTCTGCCCTCCTAGGCAGATTTTACTTCTACAAACTTCATGAAAAGTGCAATTAAAATATTGCCTGTCACCTTTGCAATAGATAGAATCCATCCTTCCCTCAGTCTGCCTACTTGATGCATCTTGATGGTGGAATCTCAATTATGAAAATATATATGAAAGTTGTATAGAAGTTGAAGCAGACAGCAGTCTCCATGTTACTTTCTCTATGAGGCTGCAAATGTATAAGAGCAAACCTGCGCTTTTCGTCCTACTATCCCTATCACATGTTGTTTGCTATTGGAGACTTTCAGACATTACATGGCTAAACAGACCTTTGCTCTGATACAGCTCTCCATAGGTTTCATCATCTATGAGCAACACACCTGGCATAAATGAGAGTAGAATGTGTTTCTTGAAGGTTGCTTGAGCTTTAAATTAATATATTTATTGTGCTTCTGCAAGGGCTAAAAGTATGTGTGTTGTCTGCTCTTGTGGCTCAGCCAACAGGTTGTAACTTTAGCTATAATTTCTTAATCACTCATATGGGTACTCAGAGAAGAAAGTTAAGTAAGCCAAAGGAAGATATGCCAGGCACCTAGTTGTGTGTGTAAGATTTCACATTGTACATTTTCATCTATTTATAATCTCATTAAGTTTAGTTTATTCAAAACATGAGCTAGATAGATTAATTTAGGCTTGTGGCAAGTATATGAGTTTCCTATCTGACCAATATTTCTCATAATACTATAAACAAAAACATATGTAAATAATATATAATATAAATATATTTATAATATTACATTAAAATGTCTAACTTAAAAATTATTCATTAAAATATGTTTATATATAAAATAAATAAGATATTAAATTTAAAATAAATATGTATTATTTTTTATTACCAGCCTTATTGCATTATCTTTCCTATGGATGTTTTCCTCTGTTAACCAGGAATCTTTCTTTGTGATATCAGTAAATAGCCATGTTACATTAAATTCTTCTTATGGCTGCCTTTATCAATTTAGCTTTCACTGACAAGTCAAACATTTGTTCCTCATGATGAATGCAGCCTGAATAGTACTAAATCTTAAGTAATTTTTCCAAGTTTTCAGCCTTATCCTCAACTCTGGAATTTTTACCTTCCTGTGATGTGATTGTTTTTTACAAATCAAATAATTTACAAGGCTGATTATATACCTTTCAGAAGCTGAGGCTTCCTGAAGCATTACATTTCCATATAAAATCAGTGGGAAAGTTTCCATTGTGTCCATTTGTTACCTGAGTTAGGCTATAAGGTTACTGTTGTTTGGCCATTACATGTTTTGTGAAAATGCAAAGTTGCCTACTAACTAACTGAAGTAAAGAAATGAGAGTTAAAAAACAGACAGAACAATACATAGTGTGAGATACCTGACTACATGCTGTGCTTAATGAACAGCACATTCAAATTAAATAACAAAAGCACATACGAGACAGTAAGAGGAGTATGAAATTTCTTCATTACATTGATGAAACTCAAAGACAAACCAAAAATGTTTCATTTCTCTTTGGGAAATATAACATCTTCCACATCATAAGGTCATTCACTCCTCTCTAAAACTCTTTCTATTAATCATTATATACTTCCTTTAGGTCAGACTTTTAGTCCGACTCTTCTATTTAATGCTCTAAACATTTCCCAGAAATTCTACTGAAAATCACTTATCTGTAAATCTCCACAACTTTGCTTTTTACTTTTCTTAAAAACAGATCTGATATTTGACCTGTTTGTATCCTCTGAGACCTTATCTCTCATCCGCATACTCTCTAAAATAATTGCTAACAATGCAAGTACCATTCTGCAGCCTGCTTTTTCATTCTGAGGTGAACTGGACAAGAACTGAAATTGAATGAAGTGAAATACAGTCATGCTATCTAATGGTTCATTACCTTTTCTCTTCCTGATTTTACCCTCTGACCTTTTTTACTAAGTGTTATGTATCTTGCTTTGTGAAGATTTAAAAATAAAAGCTTCTCCATTTTGTCTCTCTTACTGGTAATAGTCTCTGTAAACCTTAGATACAGTAATTCTGAAATTTATTTGTACTCTGAAGGTATTTTGAACATTTTTGGTGGTTTATTAATACAAATTAAAAGCTAACTGAAATATTTTTACTCGTATTTTTTATGCACACTTCTTATTCAGAGTTTAGTCTTCAATTCCCACCTCTCCCCCAA